>RJWJ010009993.1:0-48339 GCA_004363605.1 Indri indri | reverse complement strand
ACAGCAACCTCAGACTCCTGGGCTCAAGCGATCCTCCTGCCTCAGCCCCCTGAGTAGCTGGGACTACAGGCATGTGCCACCATGCCCAGCTAATTTTTCTATATATATTTTTTAGTTGTCCAGCTAATTTCTTTCTATTTTTTTAGTAGAGACAGGGTCTCACTCTTGCTCAGGCTGGTCTCGAACTCCTGAGCTCAAACGATGTGCCCGTCTCAGCCTCCCAAAGTGCTAGGATTACAAGCGTGAGCCACTGTGCTCGGCCAACATTTTACATTTTTGAGGGAAACATCAAAAATTTGGGTATCGTGTGAGTTACTAGCTCAATGTAGTTTATAGTTGCAACATTAAACCATGCTATATTCTATCAGATGGGATCATATCTTTGTGAGGCTGGGTTTTCAGTGGTTGCTGCAACAAAAAGCAAGCAAACACTGAATAAAAATCAGTGCGGAACGTGAAATTGAGGTGGTGAAGTCCAATCTGATTCCAAGGTTTGAGAAGTTGTGAAGTGTGCCCGACACATACACATACCCTTAGAAAGCAATTGTGGTTACTTAAGAAAAAAAATCAAAATATTATTTTTTCTTGATATTATTATTTTAAACAGCTACTAATTTGTCCACATACATTTCCACTGGGCCTCCATCCAGCTGATCTCCGAGTCTCCACTTCGTACCCAGCCCTGGTACTCTCTGTTCTGCCCACAGCCAGGTGCTTCTAGGGAGCCTGGAAACTGGGGTACCTGGGTGTCCATAGGAGCCCAGTGGCAGGCTAATATGCTGCCATAATGAAGAAGCCCCAAAATACAGTGGCCGAGATAAGGTAGAAATGTATGTTTTTCTCCTATTTAACTCCTTGAGTACAGAAGAGGGGGTGTTCTAGGGTTGGGGGACGGCTCAGCCATTTTCAATGCATGGCTTCCATGTCTCAGGAAGCTCCTCTGCCTGTAGGCAGCTCCCAGCCAGCGAAAGAGGCATGGGAACAGGCGTGCAGGCAGCTCCACTAGAGACGCAAGGCCGGGACGTGGCCACGTCACTTCCACTCACTCCCACTGCACACACGGCTGGGAAGTGTAGTCTCTAGCTGGGAAGCCACGTTAGCTAAAACGGAAAGGACTCTGCTTCTAAAATAAAGAAGGGGAATAGATATCATATTAATCTGCTAGGGCTGTGTGGCTTACACAACAGAAATTTTTCTCACAGTTCTGGAGGCTGGAAGTCCGAGATCAAGGTGTCAGCAGGTTTGGTTTCTTCTGAGGCTTCGCTCCTTGGCTGTCTTCTTGTTCACACGGTGTTTTTCCTCGGTGCATGTCTGCAACCCATTTTCCTCCTCCTATGAGGACACTAGTCATATTGGATTAGGGTTCATCCTAATGACCTCGTTTTAACTTAATTGTCTCATTAAAGACACTATCTCCAAATATAGTGAGATTCTGAGGCCCTGGGGTATAGGACTTCAATGTATGAATTTTAAGGGGGCACAGTTCAGTCCATAACAGATATTGAAGGACAGTTCTCAACCTCCCACAAAGACCAAGTCCCGGAGCCTCACAGATACCCAGCTGTAGTGGTCACAGAGCAAAATCAGAGAGAGGAACTGAGAGGCAGGGAGTGGCCCAGGTACCTTCATCAGATGCCCTCAGGTAGTGACAGTACTCAGGACAGGAGCTTGGAAAAATGAGTACTAGAGACCTAGAGATTAGAGAGCCTGCCTAAACTCATTGAAACTCAAAACTTTGGAAAACTAGCTGGAATACAATGCACCTGTGGGTGGGATTCTACCAGAACATCACTGGGCACAGAGCCTGATGCCAGTTTGTGCCGTGAAGCATTTTGAAGGGCTGGAGAGAACCCGCCTGCTATTGATGGCTCCAGTCATTGGACACAGTCAAATGCGTTATGTTAACAAGCATTTTGAAGTGCAAATCTCTGGGTAGAGTTAAGGAAGGGGGAAGGGAGCAGCATGGAGCACTGGTGGGTGCTCAGTGCTCCATCGGGCACCTATACACACGCTGCTCCTAGTTAAGGAACATAATAAAAGGGTGCATATTACCTTTATTTTATAGCTGGAGGATTCAGGGCTCAGAGGGTGTGTTATTTGGTAAATGCTTCTCGTTCTGTGGTACAGCCAGGATTTGAACTTGGATCCATTTGATGCCGAAGCTCATATTCTTTTTACCAAAAAGATACCCCTGTGTCTCATCTACATTGAGGTGAAAATAACAGATACCTGAACTGCCCCGGTAGATGACATTGCCAAGAAGGGGAAAGAGAGTGGCAGGCGGAAGCTCTGGTGAAGGGTTCAAGAGAGTGCGGGGGTGGAAAGGGCTGCTGACCACCTCTGGCACAATTTTATTTTGCCCAGAGCTAGCGCTGGGAGTGGGGACTTGGCCACGCTTTCTTGGGGGCCGAGGCCTTCCCAGCCGGCTGAATAGGGAGCCGTAGGACAAAATGGTGCGTCCTCTACAGGTGACCCAGGGACTGACGGCCAGAGAAGACCCAAATGTGGGGGCAGGGGACCCCCAGCCCTGGGCACTGCATACCTGAGGCACCCCCGTGCTTGGTGTAGAATGATTTCCAGGGCAGCCCTCGCTATTTTGTCTGCATTCTTCAATTCCTTTCCTTCCTTCCAGTGATTTCTCTTCCCCAAATCTGCCACACATGTGCCTGGCTCTCCTGGAGTTCCAGCAATGCTCACTGATTAATTTTAAATATCTCGCCTCTCCCAGGACACTCGTTTCTAAGCCCACACTCCTCTTAATGTTCTTTCCATTTCTGTATTTTCCTTGCTGCTTTCCGTGGAGTTTCGGATTTCATCAGCGATGCGAGCTGATAAAGACAGGCAGCTCCTGCGCAATTCTAAATTCACTGCTCTAATTTAATCTCTCCCTTGATGTTTCTCCTTTAGAGGCAGCGTAATCAGTTGGGTTTCTTGGCTGCTGTTCATAGCTCTAATTTTTAGCTATGGGGTCAACGTCTTTGCCCTTCCTCGGCCTTTCTCCAGAGTAATCAGTCTTAACAAGCTTTCTGCCTACCTGAGAAAAATGCTTTCTCATCCCTCCAAATATTCTATCATCTCATAAATTCCTTCACCTTCTCATTCAGCCATACGCCACAGGCATCCGGTAGACCGCTGAGGCCAGAGTGTGAGGCCACCTGCCGGGGCCGGGGCTGCCCTTGAGGTCAGCACCTTGCTGGTGCACAGGATTCTCTGGAGAATTTGGGCCACCGCTGCTGGGCTGGGTGCTTGCTTTTGGTACGATGTGAAAATGTGTGGCATGGTACAGGTGAACACACTGTATCAATCACAGTTGCTGAGTTTTAGGGAAACTCTTGTCAAAGCTGGTGAAGACACTGGTCCCTTCCCCAGTGGTCCTATGATCACTTGGGCTCAGCCCCATTTCTGAGCAGAACATTACACAGGAGCATCGTCCAGGGATGATCCTTGCCTGAGACACGGGATGAGGTGTGTTGAGGGGGTTGGGGGGTGTCTACGTGAAGAAATACACAGACCACCACTGCCATCCTGGGTACCTGATTGAAAAACCTTGCCCTAAGGAAAGGAGGCCACAGGGACACTCTGGAGATCGCTCCTTGGGGTCTTTCACACACAGTCCCATATGGGTGGGTCCCATTCCCTCCTAAGAATGAATGGATTTCAGGCATGGAGGGCAGAAGAAATGAGGAGCTGGTCAATGAGATTCCCTAAGCCTTTATTCTTTCCTTGGGCAAATGGTCTTCTTTTTAAATCTTCATTGTTTTGTATAGGTTATGTGTTTACGTGGCTCAAAGAGCAAAACAACATCAACAGATGTGCAATGACATGGCTCATGGACGCCAGCCTGGTTTATCTCCCAGTGCTTCTCTAGGCAAGTAGAAGCAAAGGATGAATATATATTCGTATTCCTCCTAGTTATTAATTGAAAGATGGCATGCTATCTATAGAGTACTGTACCTTGCTTTTTAAAAAAACATTTGTTATGACAAATTTCAAACAGAAAAGTGGGAAGATTTTGACAGATCAACCATATGCCCTCCACGTATATTCAACAGTTAATACTTTTCTATTCTTGCTCTATCACACATCTATTCATTTTTCTATCCCTCTACCCTTCTATCAGTTCATCTCTTTTCGGTGTATTGCAAAATACATTACAGACATTATCACACATATCCCGATATATTTCAGAACGTATATCATTAGAGTTCAATATTTGTTTACTATTTTGATGTAAAATTTACAAACAGTAAAGTGTACAAATCTTAAGTGTACTTTCACTGATTGTGACAAATGAATGCCTCTGTGAAACTCAAACCCCTGGCAAGATACAGAACATTGATTTCCCTGCAGTGTTCTCCTATGTGTCTTAGTCAATCCCTGTTCCCACCTCAGAGGGAACTGTTCTGATTTTTTTCCCACAACAGAGCAGTTTTGCCTAACTTCATGAAAATGGAATCATGTAATATATGCTTTTGAATATAAGACTTCTTTCCTGTAGTATAATGCTTTTTAGATTCATTCCTTTTAATTGCTAAATGAGATTTCATTGTGTGGGGGCACATTACCCCATATACCAGTTTGTTCATTCTCCTACTTGTGGACACCAGTTTACTAGTTTTTGGATACTATGGATAACACTCAATGAATGTTCTATTTTTTGTTGATGTATGATATGCTTTCATTTCTCTTGCGTAAATACCCATAAGTGGAATTTCTGGGTTGTAGGGTAGGTGCATGTTTACTTTTATTCAAAACTGCCAGATTTTTCTAAAGTGGTTGCACCATTTTACACTCCCACCAGCAACATATGAGAGTTCTAGTTGCTTCACATCCCTGCCAACACTTGATATGGTCAGTCTATGATTTTAGATTTTCTGATGGATGTGTGGTGGAATTTAATTATGGCTTTAATTTGTATTTCCCTGATTACTAATGATGTTGAGCGCTTTTTTTTGGTGCTTATTCACCATTCATGTGTATCTTCTTTTGTGAATTGTCTGCTCAGATCTTTTGGCCAAACGTTCATCCATTTGTGAATCTTTGTGCCAGTACTACACCATCTGACTGTATGTCCTCCTGCTTTGTTGTTTTTCTATAGAATTGTTTGGATATTCAAGGTCCTTCAAATGTTCGTGTATGCAGGTATTTTAGAATCTGCTTGTTCTTTATTTTTTAAGTGTGACATTTTGCCAGTCTGATAGGTAAGAGATGATATTTCAATGCAGTTTTTATTTTAATTTTTCATAGTAGGTGTGAGTTTGAGCATTGAGCAAACTTTCCAACAGCAGTTAGGAAAAAAGCAGCCTGCTCAGGACAGAGAAGTATAGTCAGACATTGAGTAACCACAGGGACGTGTTCTGAGAAATGTGTCATTAAGTGATTTCATCATTGTGTGAACATCATAGAGTGTACCTTTACAAACCTAGGTGGTATAGCCTGCTACACACCTAGGATATATGGTACAGCCTGTTGTTCCTAGGCTACACACCTGTGCAGCATGTGACTATACTGGATAGTGTAGGCAATTGTAACACAATACACAAAGTATTTGTGTATCTAAACATATCTAGATATAGAAAAGGTACAGTAAATATATGGTATTATAAGTTCAGTGGACCACCATTGTATATGTGGTATGTTGTTGACTGAAATGTCATTATGCAGCACACGACCGTATTTACGGGAGGACCAGCAACTATCCAGCTTCCTACTCCCTCGCCTGGCCATCCTGCAGTCATCGCACCATTTTCATGACTTTTATCCCTGCTTATAATCCATCCTAGTCCACATCTGCGAAGCCTCTGGGTCTCTTCCAGTGGGTGGAGGGTGCCGTATGGCGGCTCAGCAAATAGGCAGCTTAAGAATAAGTGTGGAATGGACAAATTCAGGAGGATTAAGCAGATGGCACTGGTCTACTCTAGACTTTTGGGCAGGGGACTTGGAAGCTGGGGGAGGCAGGCTGAGTGCTGAACACATCCCTGAGCTGACCCGACCCCTGTGCACTCTCTCCATGAGCTCTTTCAGTTACACCGATTTGCTTAGACCAAGGCAGCAGAACATGTTACAGCCTAAGTGTTGGAATAAAGGTAGGCAAAGTGTCATGCTTAATACTCTGAACCTACCTGTTCAAGCAAAGCTCTGACATTGTTGAGAGAAAGCAAGGAGATGGAATTGTTTTCAGATGAAGGGCAGCCCTTCCAAGTGTCCTCTCTGTCCCCCAGGCCTGCCAGGAGGAGATAATGCTCTTTCACGTGGACAGCTCCCCAAAAGACATTTTAGAAATAGAACATTCTAGGGCCCGCTGTCCCCTTTCAGTGGAAAATTCTGCTGTCCGCAGATATGAGACACTTAGAGAAACAGGGCACTACAGGTGTTGTCTCCACATAGGAAAAGTTTTAAACCAATAAATATTATTTTATATAAGGAAACATAAATTTCTCTTTAGTTTCAGTACAGAAAAAGTTCTAACACAAATTTATAACTCTATTTTTATTCTTAGTTTTAACTTCTGTTTTATACATATAAAAGTGTATGCTATATAAGAAATAATAATAACATAGATATCAATGTTAGAGATCACTTACCTTAAGAAGTAGAGGATTAGGGAGACTTCTAAAGACTCTGTATACCTCTCTCCGTCCTACTCACATCCCTTCCTCCCATGGGAACCGAAAATTTAGACTCTCATGTTGATTTCCTTGACTTGTTAAGTATTAACGTCATACTTATCTCAAAACTTTTATACAAAGTTTTGATCTTTATGTAAATGGGCCCATATTGTATGTATTCTTATACTTTTCATTTAAAATTTTTTAAGTTATGTTATTGAAGTGTAATTTACAAAAAATAAATTCACCTTTTTGGTGGGTATTTCAAATGAATTTTGACAAATGTACACAGCTGCATAATCATCCTCACAATCAAGAGGAGTAGCATTTCTATCACCTCGTGAAATTTCCTTGGACCCCCTGTAGTCAAACATCAGTCCGTGGCAACCATGGATCTGCTTTCTGTCATTATATTTATTTATTTGCCTTTTCCAGAATGTCACATAAGTGGAATCATATGGTTTAACGTCTCTTGTGTTTGTTTTTTCATTAGCATGAGGCTTTTGCAAATAGGTCTCTGTGTGATCTTTTGTTTTCATTTCTCTCTAGAAGTAGATTTGCTGGGTCATATGGTAGGTATATGTTTAACTTTACAAGAAATGCCCCAAATGTTTTCTGTGCCATTCAGCATGCCCACTGGCAATACATGAGATTTACAGTTGTCCTCCATCCTTGCTGGTGGCGGTAATGTCAGCCTTCTAAAGTTTGGCTGTTCTATGGGCTGTGCAGTGTTACCCCTTGAAGTTTTTATTTTTCTTTGACGACTAGCAACACTGAGCATCTTTTTATGTGCTTAATGGTGATGATAATTTTTCTTTGAAACATTGGTTCATATTTTTTTGGTCTATTTTTAACAACTGAGTTGTTTTCTTCTTTTAGTGAGGTATAAAATTTCCATTGATATTCTGGAGCCAAGACCTTTAGCAAATATGTGTTCTGTGACTATTTTCACCCAGTCTGTCATTTCTTTTCATTATTTTAAAATTATCTTTCAAAGAGCAGAAGTTTTTAATTTCAAGAAAGTCGAATTTATCAATTTTTTTTCTTTTATGGTTTGTGTTTTTATATTTAAAAATTCTTTTCCTAACCCGAGGTCACAAAGATTTTCTCCTGTGTTTTAAATGTTTCATAATTTTACCTTTATGTTTAGGCCCATAATCCATTTAGCATTAATTCTTATTTGGTGAGAAGTAATGGCAAAGGTTCCATGGCACATGGTCAATGTTTTTGTATAGAGATAAACAGTTGTTTGGGAACTATGATCAATTGATCATATATGTGGGTCTGTTTTGGACCCACTATTTAGACCCACTATTTGTGGGTGTGTTTTGTAATCACAATGTGGTTCCATTGATCTGTATGTTTGTATAAATACCATACTGTTTTTAAACAGTTTTATAGTAAATTAGGTAGTGTGACTCTTCTTCTTTTTCAAAATTTTCCACTATTCTAGGCCCATTGGCTTTACACATAAATTACGGAATTAGTTCAACAGTATCTAAGGGTGGCCTGCTGGGATTTTGATTGAGTTTGCATTAAATCTGCAGATCAACTAGGGAGAATTGATATCTTAATATTGAGTGTTTCAATCTATGAGCATGACAACTTTCTCCATTAATAACTTTCTCTCAACAAGTTATATTTTTTAGTATACAGTTTTTACATGCATTTTGTTAAATTTATTCTGAAAATTTCCATGTTTTGATGCTGTTGTAAATGGTTTTTTTTAATGAAATTTCAGTTTCCAATTATTCATTACTAGTACATAGAATCTGATTATCTATGTTGAACTTTCATCCTGTGATTTTGCTTAACTCATTTTTAAGTTCTAGTAGCTTTTTTGTAATTCCTTAGCATGTTTTACATGGATGATCATGTCACTGCAAATAAAGATGATTTTATTTTGTTCTTCTCAGACATTGGCTATGATCTCCAGGGCAATGATGAATAAAAATGGTGAGAGTGGACATTCTTCCTGATCTTAGGGGAAAATATTCTTTTTTTTAAACCATTAAATATCACATTAGTTGTAGGTTTTTCATAGATAACTTTTATCAATTGAGGATATTCCTTTATATTCCTACTTTGTTAAGGATTTTTTTTTTTTATCACTAGGGGATATTCAATTTTGTCAAATACTTTTTTGCATCTAATATGGTCATATGAATTTTATTTTTTGGTCTGTTGACATGGTTAATTCCTTTGAAAAACTTTTAAAAACTTTTGATTGTTAAACTAACCTTGCAGTTCTGGGATAAAACCCATTTGTTCATGATTTACTATCATTTTTTTACATATTAGATTTTATTTGCTAATATTTTGTTAAGTTTTGTATGTATATTCTTGAGTTACAGTGGTCTGGAGTTTTCTTGAAATATCCTTGTGTGGTTTTGATATCAGCATAATGCTGGCTTCTTAAAATGACACGAGAAATATTTCCTCCTTTTCTACATTCTAGAAGAGCCTGCGTAATATTACTATTTCTTCCGTGAGTGTTTGGTAGAATTCATCAGTGAAGTCATCTGGCCTAAAGTTATCTATATTGGAAGGTTTTTAACTACAAATTCACTTTATTTAATAAAGAGCCATTTAGGTTATCTATTCCTTCTTGACTGAGCTTTTATAGTTTGTATCTTTCAAGAAATTTGTTGATTTTATGTAAGTTGGAAAACTTATTGGCATAAATTTATTAATATCTCCCTATTTTTCTTTTAATGTGTACAGAGTCAGAGGGATTATCCTATTATTTAGGTTATTTAGTATAGAAAATCCAATTTCCTTAAGTACCAAGTTTGACAGTTAATATCTCTGACATTTCACTTTGACATTTCTTGTCTTATTTATTTTTTGTTTTGTGGAGGTACATCCTCATTCTTTCAAACGCATGTTTTGGCTCGTAATTATCTTTCAATTTTTTTTTTTAGAGCGATTTTTGTGAAACTATGGATAAGTAAAAAATTCGCGTTTTTTGAATATGGTTCCGTCATGGAACCAATGCTGCGTAGACAGCTTGAAACATCAACAAAGTGTTTAGGAAGGATGTGGCTAATGAACACACAGCATGTTGATGGTTTGAGAAGTTCCATTCTGGTGATTTAATCTTGAAAATGAGCCATGTGGGTGACCTGAGACCGAGGTGGATAATGATGAGCTGAAAGCTGTAGTGGAAGAGAATCCATCTCAACTGATGTGTAAATTAGCAGCAAGGTTTGACATTACTATTCCAACAATATTGGACCATTTGAAACAAACGGTCAAGATAAAAAAGTTGGATAGATTGGTTGCTCATGAATTAAATGAGCATCAGAAGAGAAATTGTCTCTAAGCTTGTCTTTTTTTGCTGTCATGACATAAAGGTGAACCATTTCTATACTATACTGTTACTTGTGATGAAAAATGGATTCTTTTTGACAATTGCAAGTGTTCGGCACAATGGTTGGATAAGGATGAAGTGCCAAAACACAGTCCAAAACTGAATATTAATCAAAAAAAAAAGCCAGTGATGTCTGTTTTGTGGTCTAACGCTGATATTATCATCCACTACAACTTCATGAAACCTTGTTAGTCGATTACAGCAGATGTCTACTGCAACCAATTGGATGAAATGATGAGGATGCTTGTGATTAAGCAGCCAAGATTGATAAATAGAGACAGGTCAATCCTCTTGCAAGACTACATGTAGCAAAAAAAACCCCAATGCCGTTCAAACTACAGAAGCTGGACTTGGAAACTCTCTGTCATCCACTGTATTCACCAGACCTTGCATCAACTGACTACCACTTCTTCCAGGCTTTGGACCACTTCTTGCAAGGAAAAATATTCCATTTTCAACAAGCTGTGGGAAACACCTTTCATGATTTCATCACCTCTCGCTCTCCAGGCTTCTTCACTGCTGGCATAAGCAAGCTACTGTTAAGATGGCAAAACTGTGTTCATAGTTTAGGCACATACTTTGATTAATCATTACTGCTTGTTTGATATATAATAAACTGCACTTTGATTTGAAATCAAACATTTCATATTTAATGACCTAATATATTCCTGACATTGGTTATCTTTGTCTTACTCCCCTTTTTTCCTTGATCAGTCTGATAAACCTTTTGTGCTTTTATTGATTTGTTTTTTATTTTAAAATACTAATGGGGTACAAGTTTTTGTTACACGTATAGCTTTTGAAATGCTTGAGTCAGGACTATAAATGTGCCCATCATGCGAATAGTGTTCATTGTACCTGTTAGGTAGGTTTTTGCCCTCCCCCCCACTTGATTTCCAATGACTTTTACTTCCCTCCAGGCACCTGTGTGCCCATCGGTTAGTTCCAATTTATTAATGATTTCTCCCTAAGGAACTAGTATTTAGTTCCATTGATTATTTTTCTCTTTTGATTTTCTATTATGTTATATTGAATTCTGCTCTTTATTGTTTCCTTCCATCTAGTATTTTGGATTTAGTTCTCTATTCCTTTTCTAGTTTCTTTAGGTCATTCATTTAAAATCTTTCTTTTTCAGTATAAGCATTGAATACTATCAATTTCCCTCTAGGTGCTGCTTTAGTTACATCCCACAAAAGTTGCTTTATGTTTCCATTTTCATTGAGTTCAGGGGTGGAGTTTTTTCAGCATTCGTTTCCCTACCCCAATGGCAAGCCACTTCTATGTCCTACTCAATGTGGGCACAGGGG
Source organism: Indri indri (assembly GCA_004363605.1). Lineage (NCBI taxonomy): Eukaryota > Metazoa > Chordata > Mammalia > Primates > Indriidae > Indri > Indri indri. The sequence continues at coordinate 37,051 of RJWJ010009993.1, read as the reverse complement.
AACTTTCTGCCTCAGAGGAAGATGGTTTTTTAATCACAGAAATGCCTAATGTCTATGGCATGGCCAAGTTTCTTACCTGTCCTTTACCAGCAGCCAATTATGGCTTGTACTTCTGCTGGACCAAGATTGTTGATGGGCTTCTCCTAGTACTCCTGCTCTACCCTCAAATCTTGGCAGTCTCTTCATATCTGAGCAACCAAGAAGGGTTCTCTCAGGTCTCCTGCCCTCATGAACACTTGGTGGACATCCATGGAAAAGAGATGGCAAGTGTGTGCAGATGCTCCTTGTGACTGGAGCTCCAGGACTGTGACATGATTTCATACTTTAAGTACTTGTTATCATTTCAGTTGTTTTCTATTTAATCACATTTGTGGTGGGTGTCTCTTCTTCCTGTGCTCTGCCAAAGGTGAAACAGTTTGTATGTCTCACATCTTCCCCAAGGACTTGTCAATTCTTTGCAGTTTACTTGGTTATCTTACAACATCAGCTCTCTGATGGTCTGAAAAAATTTGATTTTGTAGATTATTTATCTTTTTTCATTGTTTATGGTGAGAGTGACATTTTCTTGTGGCTTTCTTCATCCTAAGCAGAAGTAGAACCCTTCAAAATTTTATCCTTGAGATGCATTCATGTTGATACAAGTGTAGCTCAATAATTTTGACTGCCATACAATATTTTACTATAAGAATATATCATAATTTATTTTTCCATTCTCCTGTTGATGAACATTTCAATGTTTTTTTTTTTTCTGTCTTGTTCCATTTCTATTCTATTTTTTATAGAGCAGTGCTGTTATGAACTTCGTTTTAAATGTCTCCTGGAACACTTGTACAAATGTTTCTCTTAGACATATACTTAGGAAAGGAATTGCTGAGTCACAGAACAATCCATCACTCTCTAAGTATTACTCTTTATTCCATGTCTTCATCCATGCTTAGTATTATCCAAATTTTAAATTTTGCCAACCTTTTAGGAATCAAATCACATGTAATTATAGTTTTAATTTGCATTGCCCTGATTACTAATGAGGTGGAGTTTTTTTCCTCCACGTGTCTATGGGTCATTCATCTTTATGAAATGGGTGCCATTTTTCTCTTGGGTTACCTATCATTTCTTAGTGATCTGTGGGAGTCTTTTGTATATTACTGATTATTCTTTGTCAGTTACATGTATTATACATATAGTCTTCCAGTTTATAATTTATCTTTTTACTTTTTTATAATCTGATGAACTGCTGAATTTTAATGTATTTGGATTTAGCAATCTTTTCCTTTTGTGTCTTGTTTAAGAAGTGTTTCCCTGCTCCAAAGTTGTAAAGACATCTACATTTTCTTCTATAGGGTTTAATGTTTTGCTTTTTACACTTAAGGTTTTTAATACATTGACTGACACACTAGAAATTTTTTTTTTCCCCTTGGGGCCATGGTGTTTTATTACAAAAATAGAATAAAAACTTCAAAAACAAAATGATCCTTTCTAATTTAATGAAAAATTTGTTATTTTTTATTGTTTTCTGTGCATGAGTTATATGCAACTTGAAAAATAGTTCTTGCAGCTCCCGAGGTGAAGAGATGTGTGAGATACATCTGCTTCATGAGGCCCCTGGCTCAAAACTGGTGTGAGTTAAATACAACTTACGTGGCAGTTAATGTGTTAATCTACTTAGCATTTTTTTTTTTTTTTTAGTATGTAGAGTGTGAGGTAGGAATTTAATCTCATTTTTTCCCCATATGGATAACCTAATTTCTCTGCACCATGAAATGACTAGTCCATCTTTCTTTTCACCCCTGATCTGCAGTACTATCTTTGCAATATATCAAATGTTTGCATTTGCTTGGGTTTATTTTCGGTCTCTCTATTCTGGGCCGTTTTCCTATTCATCTCTGTGTTAATACCATGCTATAGCTTTATGGTAAATCTCATCTCTTTAGGAGGGCCTTTGCTATTCTTGACCCTTTGTTCTTCCATATAAATTTTAGAATCATCTTGTTAATTTATATAAGGATCTTTACTGGACATTATATAAGAATTACATTTTATTTATAGTCAATTTAAAAAGATATTTTTTATAATACTGAATATTCATAGACAAAAAAAGATATGGCTATCCATTTATTTAATGGTCATCTTTAATGTTTTGAAATCTCTTTCCATAAAAGGCTTACACGTCTTTCATTTTTTTATTCTTGGGTGTTTTGTAGTTTTTGTTGCTATTGCAATGACATATAAAAAATATTATGTATTACTCTTTGACCTGTAAATGAAAATATAATTGATTTTTTTATGTTGATGTTATATTTAGAAATTTAGCTCAACCCTCTTATTCACTGTAATAAATTTCTTAGTTTGTTTTGGTTCAAAATGTAAACAAATCGTATCAACTATGAATAATTATTACACCATATAAAGTATTTATTATTCTTGCCTTTCTGTGTTGACTGGGGTCTCCAATACAAGGATGAATAGAAGTCATGGTTGATGTTTCCTTTTCTTGTCCTGGATTTTAAAGAGAATACTTCTTAATGTTTCACTGTTTAGTCTGATGTTTGCTATAGGTTTTTTGCAGATTCGTTTATGATTTTAAAGAAGTTACGTTTTCTCCCCTAGCTTTCTAAGTTTTTGACTACCTGGCAGAATTTTATGTGTTTTTTTCTTCTTCGTTCCGTTAATGTGATAACTTATATTAATAGCTCTTATAAAAAAACCATTCTTTCATTCTCAGAATAAATCTAATTCAAAATTGATATTTTATATATTTTATACATTTCTGGGTTAAGTTTGCCAGTACTTTGGGGGAAGTTCATCCATATTCATGATTAAGATCAGCTTGTAAGTTTCTTTTTTTGTATTTTCCTTGCTCTTTGTTTTCATAGTTATATTATCTCATTAGATAGATTAGAGAGTCTCCCTCCTTCTTTTTTCTTTCTTTTGTTTTGTTTTGGAGACAAAGTCTCTGTGTTACAGGCTAGAGTGCAGTGGCGTCATCATAACTCACTGCAACCTCACACTCTTGGGCTCGAGTTATCCTCCTGCCTCAGCCTCCTTAGTAGCTGGGACTATAGGCACATGCCACCACAGCTGACTAATTTTTCAATTTTTTGCAGAGGTGGGGTCTTGTTCTTGCTTGGGCTGGTCTCAAACGCCTGACCTCAAGCAATCCTCCCACGTCAGCCTCCCAAAGTGTTAGGATTACAGGCGTGAGCCACTGTGCGAGGCTTTCTCCTCCTTTTGTTTCTTCTTTCTGGAAGAGTTTACAAGACGGAATTGTCTGCTCCTTGAAAACTTAGTGGATCACCTCTGAACCCTATACCTAGAGGTACTGTTTTTTGTTTTGTTTTGTTTTGGTATTTTTTTTGACATGGGGGTCTCACTCTAGTGCCCAGGCTAGAATGCAGTGGTGTCATCATAGCTCACTGAAACCTCAAATTCCTGGCCCAAGCAATTCTCCTGCCTCAGCCTCCCGAGTAGCTGGGACCACAGGCGGGTGCCACCATGCCTAATTTTTAAATTTTTTCTTTTGTAGAGATGGGGGTCTCGCTATGTTGCCCAGGCTTGTTTTTATGGGAAGATTCTTGTTTCTTTATATATTAATTTTTAAACTTTTCACTTTGAAATAATTATAGATTTACAGGCGATTGCAAAGGAATGTATGGAGAAATCCTGTGCATGTTTCCCCTGGCCTCCTCCAAGAATTTGGCATGAGTACAATATATAGAACTTATTCTGATTTCACTGGTTATACGGGCACTCATTCATGTGTCTGTGTGTAGCTCTATGCAATTTTTCACATTTGTAGCCTTGTGAAACCACCACTATAATTATGATACTGAACTGTCCCATCATTGCCAGACTCCCTCACATTACTCTGTTATAGCCTTCCCCTCCCCACCTCCCCATTTCTGGCTCCTGGCAGTCACTAATGTGCTCTCCATCCCTGTTATTTCAGGAGTATTATGTAAATTAAATCATGCAATATTCATCCCTTTGAGATGGGCTTTTATCAGCATAATTTTCTTGAGGATCATCCAAGTTGTGTGTATCAATAGTTCACTCCTTTTCATTGCCGAGTGGTATTTCATGGTATGGATGTACCACACTTTGCTTAACAATTCACCCTGAAGAACATTTAGGTAGTTTCCAGTTTTTGGCTATTAAGAAGAAAGCTTAGTTTGTGAACAGCTTTCTGCATGAATATAATTCTTCGATTTCCTGGGATAAATGCTGTGGGAAGATTTTAGACTACTGATTTCAATTCTTTAATGGTAATGAAACTATTCTGGGTGTCTATTTCATCTTGAGTTTGCTTTGGTAAGTTATATTTTTTCCTAGGAATTTGTCAATTGTTTAAGTTTTCAAATTTATTAGCATACAGTTCATAGTATTCACTTACTACTTTTTCAATAACTGCTGTTTCCATAGTCTTTTATAACTACTTTTTTATTCCTGATATAGTTTATTCTTTTTTTCTCGGTAAACCTTATCAGGGGATGGTTTTAAAGACCCAAGTCTTGCCTTTGTTGATTCTCTAGATTGTTTCACTGTGTAAGCAGTAAGTCAAATATGTCAGCTTATGGGAAATAAGTTTAAAGACATTTTCATTGTTTTTTCTTCCACTGTTCCTTTAAAAGTTTTCCAGTTGAAGAAAGTCTTCCACCGCTCCTGGTTGGAAATTCCGTCAGGCCCCGTGACTCAGCGTTTCTCAGCCATGGCACTGCTCACATTCAGGGCCAGACTATTTCTTAATGTGGAGGTCTGTTCTGTGCAGAGCATCCCTGTCTTCTGTCTACCAGATGGCAGTGGCACCCCCAGTTGTGACAACCAAAAATGTCTGCAGACATTGTCAGATGTCCCCTGGGGGACAACCTCAGTTGAGAACCACTGCCGTGACTTTTATATTTAGTCTTAGAATACATAAAGTCCTAGAATAACTTTTTTCTGACCTTTTAAGTTGAATGCTTAGTTCATGAATTTTCAGCCTTTTTCATTTTCCAATGTAAGTACTCTTTTTTTTTTGGGTGTTAAGAGATTCAGTGAAACTTATTGCCTAATTGTAGTAACTAACAAATTTCAGATATTTGATTTCTTTCTTTCTCTTCCCTTTACAATTAGATTTTATTTCTAATTTTCCTTTTACCTCATACTTAATCTTATTAATGACGTCTGGTCTTCCCAAAATAGCATCTGAAGAATACACATTAAAATAGGCCAGTGATTATATTCATGGAACAGCTGCTTTGGGGTAAGAGCTGTGGGCTGTGCTGATAGAGGACTCTTATTTCAGACCACAAGAAAGGATGGGCCTGAGGAAGAAGACAAGGAAGAATGGGAGGGGGCCACGAAGCGAAGAGGGAGCAGCGGTGTGTAAATCCATCCGCTTTAGACATTAGAGCCACAGAAGGGAGAGGATGGATTTAGTTTGATACAAAAAGAAATTTCGGGGTGAATCTTGCTGGGGCGGATGGCTGACCCTCCCCTTACTTGGTTGAGAGGAAAAGCAACACAACAGACCAGACTCCCATCTCTGACTGGTGTTCCCCGGGTGACCAACGAAGTGTGCAGTCCTGGAGGAGAAAAAAGCCTGGTTTCTGGGTTTGGGGCTGGCTGGGACAGAGTTTTCCCTACTTCAAGTCTTTAAGACTGTGACTGAGCCTGGATGGGACACCAGTGAGCAAATCCTCCACCCCCCTGACTCCCTCCCTTCATAAGGCACGTGTGTCCTGGGCGTGCTCTGCAGGGTCCCACTGGGCTACGTTACTGTGTCACAATCATTCCTTGACATTTGGCAGGAGGACAAGAAGAGAGCGGCAGGCAGAGGGAAGGCCTCCAGGGCCTGCTTGGAATATTAGCTTGGGATGAAACCCAACAGGCTTGAATTATTTATTGGCTTTTACCCAGGCCTGTAAGGAAATGTTTGGTTGGGGTTATATTCTGTTTTTTTTTTTTTTTTTGCAGGAGAGGGAAAGAGGGTGAGGTCCTCCCGAACAGGGACTAAGACCAAGCCCTGTTGAAAGACGGGGAGGCCAGAAGAGAGTACATTTTAAGGTTGTCAGTACCTCAGCTTCCTGTGACATTTGTTTTTCTGTTAATTCTTGGCATTTATGTTGCTGTGATCAATTAGCCCCTCACAATGTCTAGTCCATTGACCTTATCATTTAACTATCCTATGGTGCCACTGGTCACCACAGGGACACTGCAAAGTTAACATTTATAATTTTGAATTACCTAAGTCCAGAGCTGGGGAAACACTAAAAGGCTTAGTTCGGATAAACTGCAGCACGTTAAATGATGAAACCTTTGGGGAGCTTTCCTTTTCTCATCACTCTTGAACTTTGACAGCCACGTTGTAATAAGCAAAGGAACAGAACCCACCCCGCACAGTGCTGGTGTTCAGGTGTAACAAAATGCCCCCATGAAAGCTTGGGAGATCACAGAATCTCAAAGCTGGAAAGGGTCTTAGAGGTCATAGCATTAGTCAGGATTCTTGGCTGCAGGCGACAGAAATGGACTATGGGTGGCTTAGGTAAAAGGGAATTAGCCAGAATGCTATTGAGAGCTCCAAGGTCAATGGGAGGCTAGAGAATGAGGCTTGGGAATGGAAAAAACGAAGAGTGCTCTGGAGAGCGGGGAAGGAGCAGTTACAGCAGTACTTTCCTAGGAGGAATGGTCTCTGCTCTAATGAATGCCCTCTTAGCTGTTCCTCCTGTCCTTCGAGACTCAGTCCTGGGAGAAAGGATCCAATTGGGTAAATAAAGAAGGATATAGATCCTTTGGCTGCTGTAATGGGAGGTGGGTACCTGGAATTACTTTTCCATCAAGACCACACCAAATACTGAAGAGGAAATTCCCCTGGAGAAAGTCAGGATGCTTTTAGGAAAGGGGAGTAGGTGATGGGAAGCCATCCCTCCTCCCTCCAAAAGAGGGAGGAAAAAGGAAAAAGCTAATTACTATAGTAGTTCGACCTCATTTTATAAGTGAGAAAATTGTGGCTTAGATAGTGATATGGCTTGTTAAAGCGTAAAGCTAGTGAGAGTCCAATCCAGGCTGAGAACCTGAGTTTCCTGGCTCCTAGCCTGGTGTTTGCTTCAACACCAGATGCCTTTGGAACCCACGGCTATCAACCTTACCTGGGTGTAGTCACCAGAGTCTAGCCTAAGTGTTGGCCATTCCACATGGATTAGCTTTGGGGAGTTTGAAAAAGCACTTCATTTAGACCCAAGTTTTAATTGAAGGGGCAACCATTAATGCTTTTGCTTTTAATAAAAACTAGCTCTTACATCTATGATTTTTTGCAAGCAACATCACCACCATCTGCCTGAAGAAATCAACAGCTAGATGAGGAATGTTCAGTGAAGTGTAGGACTTTAAATACTGGAAGAAGATCAGAGATAATTTCAGAGATGCTGTTCGTTCATCTTGAGGAATGGGATTTCAGTCAGGTAGCCAACCTTCCTTGGTGATGGACGCATCTGGTCCTAATTAATCGAAGTCAGTAAAAGCATACAGGTTGTCTGGGATGCTGTGCCAGAAATCAAACTTGCTGGAGAAGAGGATGCAACTCCAGACAGACAGTTAAGAGCTATGGTGGAAAGGAATTCACCGACGGCCTGGAAGCACACAGCTCTGGTCAGGGTGCTGCAGAAGCAGGAAGGTCAAAGAGGATTGTATGGATTCACTTTGCCTGTCCTAAGAAGCTTGTGGGCTGCCCCGTGAACAGTAAACATGTGTTTTTGAGAAGCAGTGGAGGTTGACTCTTCTAATCCAAGATCAGGGATGAGAACAGGCCTAGGTTTAATAAGGGAAAGCATATGTCACCCAAACCCGTGTAAATAACAGCATGCAGTTTTAGGAAGGTTACTGATGTGTTGACTGAAGGGAACACGAGGTCAAATGTCCTGGCTGTGGGACCAACTCAGCCCTGATAAGAGACAGGCATGGACACACACCTAACCTGCTTTAGAGAAGCAGGCTTCAGCTTCTCTCCCAAACCTCTCTCAGCCACCTTTTCCCCCTAAATCTTTGTGTTATGTCTAAACAAATCCTGTTGTGAAAAGTAAAACAAAACCCCAAAAACCAAAACATAAAAATATCTGGCAAACAGCCAACCCACACAGAGACCTAGGACTTGAACTCCATTTCAGTTTTGATTTCTTAACAGAGGAAGCAGTGATTGGACTGTAAGCAACACACACCCATTATCATCAGACCTCATAAGCTTAATTACAGAGAAACTGAAAGCTAATAATTTTTATGCACTGTTACATCCCTAGGAGGCCAGTTACCATGGAAATCTCGCCTTCCTTTCCTTCTACTCAGAGCATATTTATATGGAAAAGGAAGAGAAATATAAACACGATGGAAAGATTAAACAAGACAAGGCACAGTTTGCTACAAATATTTTACATTTATTATAAGAATACAGTAAAAAGAGGTTCTGCAAACCCATGGGTGGTAATTGGTCTATTGCAAAAGAAAGGGAGGCTATTCAAAAATGGTCTAAGTTTACAAAAATGATGAAATCATGTCTTAAAATGTAGAAAACAATGAAAAAAATACCCTATAATGTTAGCCAAGGTTCAAAGTGTATTTCTTCTGAATGTAAAAACTAACAAATAAATAAGTGTTAAATACAGATCTGAGTTAAAAATGATAAAAGATGGACAACTAACTGCTTTATATACTTAGCTCTTATTTTTAGACTTGCTTACAAAGCCACATAAACCCACCAAAGCCTTGTTTGTGTGTTTTATACTCGAACCTTCCAGAAGAAGCACCCTATTTCCAGTGTTTCTTTTATCTACTTCACAAATATATTATTTTAAAACAACAACAAAGATTAAAGGTGCTTTAATCTGACATTAAATGGACCATACACTGGCACTAAAAGAAAACTTTGTAAACCACAGGAGTACTTTGCTCAAAATACTGCTTGCAGGTGGAACATTTATACCATTTGGTGGCTGAGGTCCCCACTCCCACACCATCATCTCAAACTCATTTTCTATCAAAAGGAAGAGGAAGTAACTCATAAAAATCACATTTCCACAACCACTCACTATGGGCCTGTGCCAGGAAAAGGCAGTGCCCTAGGCTAGTGGGCCCACAGCCAAATGGCTTGGGCACCATTTATACATCGTGTCTTTGCTTTCAATTTGCTTGGGTTCCTGAAGAAGAAAGGGCTGATCTTGGTACTTTGACAACTTAATAATCTCCTGTATTTATCTGTCCTTTCCCTATGTGATTGTATGGTTGTGACTTTAGAGCAATCTTTTAGGGCACTCACCAGAAACCAGACAAAACCAAGAAAAACACACAAAAAGAAAACCATAACGTAAAGTCAGCAGAATTCATACTACCCCCCCACCCCACCATATTCAGTTGCTCAATTAGGCCACCAAATTTAATATATTTAAGCATAAATTAATCATAAAATCTATAGATGTCTGAGTAAAGGAGCTGTTTCAGTGAGAAATCTCAATGCTCTGTGGAGGAGAATGATGGACAGAAAGGGCCCATTGAAGTATGCTCCCGGCCACTGGTCCATGTTGAGTCTGATTATGTCACAGGATGGAAATGGATAACGGATATTTTGTAGAGTAAAGTGGAATGTCAGCAAGTGAAAGGGAGGTTCATGTCTTTGGCCACTTTGGTCATGAATTCGAAATAGCTGAGATCCCTCCTTACCAGATCCCTTTTATCTTTGATTTGGATTTGATGTGATGCTCTGAAACTATATCTGGGATTGAATTTAGAGCCATAGGATTACAAAATATACTGTTAAGGGAAAACAAGTGAACCTTGTGGAACTAATCTCTTTGACACTAAAGCCAAAAACAATGAGTTCCATTAGAATGTGTATATTTTGTGTAGTGTATGAAAGGCCTAGAATCTAAGGCGGAATTATGAAAAATAAGTTCACTTCTGTTGGAACTGGTCTTCTGATTGTGGCTGAAGCGAGGCAATTCAAACTGACATGCGATGGGCCTCTGTAGCATCCTATAGTCTAACTACAAGAACTGCTGTACTTTGGGTTAGGAGAAAACATTCAAAGTCGTATCAAGCATGGCTCTGAGCACTTTGCCCTCCACATTTGCTTGCAACAGTCGGGCATTTCTTAAGAGGAGGCAGGTAAGTTTATTCCACATCAAATTATTTGTAAAAGAAAAATTCCTAGGTAAGTGTTTTGCTTTTGTATTTTCTTCTGGGTTTAAAAATAAAAGCATGGATTGGTGCGCTGGCAAAGACCGCCAGGATGGCCCTTTTACCTAAGATCTCAGTAATATCAGACTCCAGATTCCCTCTCAGCCCCTAAGGCTTTAAATTCAGGGCAGCTAGAGACCTGAGCCCCTACTGGCGGAATTTTGTTTTTTGCTTTATTAAGATTGTTCAGGTAACTCAAAAGAAAACCCCAAGGTTGTACTATTTGACAGAAGCTACATTAAGAAAATATTAATAATGACAGTTTGGACTCACAATTTCTTTTCATACCCAGATTTTTGCTGCTCCAATCTATGAATTGGGATTTCTTTTTTAATGGACCTCTTAGATTTATCCTTTGTTGCTTAGAACATTGACATTTCCCACTGATAGCTGTCCTGTTTTCAAAATAAGGTATGGTCTCCTGTGATAAGATGAACTGCTTGTGTGTTTATAGTTTTTGCAAGGGTGTTTTAACTGACAACAAAGGGGTAAAGTGGTGTTTCTATTGTCTGGTTACAATTCAAAATCTGGCTTCTTAATATGTCACCTACTATGAATCTACTTTGGATAGCATTGAAAATGTGCTTGTTCTGATACTAAAGACATTCGTAGCAAATAGGAAAAAGGTGTGATGTTTGGCTTTTTAGGAAGGGTACAGCTTTTGGCAACTGTAGAGGAGAACTGATATTTTCATACAGTGATGCTCTGGGGTCTGTAAATCTAGGTAGACTGGCTTCTTTTGAACTTAAGGCTCATATTTGCCACCCTCTTTTCTGAAGCTATGAAAGAAATCCTTTAGCATTACACAGTTGAAATACTTCCAGACATCTGCTAATGAGAGGAATGTGAAGTAAATAACAAAAGCTATCGGTACAGAACAGTGGAATGGAAGAACTGAGTATGTCCAGGGGTTTAAGGCAAGGCAGTATCGTTAGTGTTCAACATTTCTTCAGTGGGGCGTGGGAGGTCACCCGATCAGCTTACTTGGCCAAGTCAAGTACTTGGCTGTTTCCCTGGACACACCTACTCACAGTATCTTGCTGTCCTGAAAAAGTCTCCCAATAGCCTCTACTAATAACAGAGCCACTCATCCAACACACCTAACCATCCTGTCTCCACATCAAGCACTACAACCAGGTCATCTTTGTATCCTCAGCTGCATCCACCATGGGGCTTCTCGCACACTGCGTGTGCAGCCAGCCTTGGCAAGCAGGTGCCTCGGCACTCCCTGTAAGGCAGGGGCCCCTGAGCACCTGGGGAGAAACTCTTTGGTTGAGGCCAATTACAGCATTTTTCAATATAAGCTGATGATAAAGGCTTTTCTATTTTGGTAAATCAAAAGATTGAAAAGCTGAAGATGAGACAAGGAAATACTAACCAGAAGTCAAAAATGCTGGGAAAATGAAGACACAGCAGCATTTATGGCACTTGACATGGTAGATGGTAAAAAGCTTCCCAAACGAGTAAAACTGAGGAGAAACATAAAATTCCACTACCAGGGTCATTACGATCACTTAGAACAGTTTATTACTTTGTAGAACACTTGCATCTGGTGGCCTCAATGATAATGTTTGGGAAGATAGTTTAGAAATTCAAGATTTGAATCTCTTAGAATGAATCCCAAATATTCTTGTTTTGGGGTTCTTACAAATTTGCTGACAGGAGGGAAGCTAAATCTGTCCTTCTGTTACAAATTTGCAAGATATTTTTTCTTTAATAAGTGAAAAACAGGAGCATTCACAGCAATTTTCCTCCAATGCTGGCTACCCTAGATACATGTGTGCCATAACTCAGCTTCCCACTGCTTGGAGAGTGGGCTGAGCCACCATCGTGTCTGCAGCCTTACAGAAAAACAGAGCAAGGGTAATTCGGATTGAACAGTGGCTACCTCGTGAGATTATAGGGAGCATAAAGAGAATCCAACCAATATTTAATTCAGTGCCCTTTAAGAAAATGCTGTAGAGACTTGAGAGGCTTGTAGTATTTAATAGCATGCAGCAGGAAGCCCCTCAACCCCCATTTTGAGGATCAGTTTCTCTTGCTGATACTGCATTTAATCCTTGGAAGGTTGTTAGCCTTCGAGTCATTTTACGTTGGTGCTTTGTTATTGCCCTTTATCTCCTCTCAACCTTCCTTTCCCGAGGTCTCTTTCTCTGCCTTTCTGTCTTAGCTGAGCCCTGCTGCACTCGGACTAGCTTTAGGATGTTTCTAAGATTCCTTTCCCTCAAATGTTACTAGTTTAAAGACAAGGAATATTGCTACTTGTATTTTTCTGTTTCCCCAGAGTAGAGATCATCACCAAGGTCCCTCTGTGGGAAACTCTAAGAGCCGTTTAGCTAACCTTAGTTAAATAGTGAAACAGGGCGACCTAAGCGTGCTCTCATTTAGGAGACTTGAGCCCAGGTTAAGCCCTACTGCAGCCAAAGATTTCTTAGGAGACTTGAGCCCAGGTTAAGCCCCTCTGCAGCCAAAGATTTCTAATAAAGTCTGAAAAATCAGTGATCTTAGTTTCAGAAATATTAAATATAATTACTGCAAACTTAAAGAGACTTTGGGTAGTCTCTCTGAAAAGCTCGAACATACATGATGAAATCCGTTAGTGGGGAGGACAGCGAGTGTAAGTGGTGCCCAGCGCAGCAGCGTTTCTGAGCTGGGATGTGAAACTGCTCCTGACACAAGCGAGCCGTTTTGTTTGCTCACACCAAGGCCCACATGCTGGCAGGTGACCACTTTTGCTGCTTTTAGTTCTGATGATTTTTTATTTTCTATAGGAAAGGATCTGGCCTTGTGGCACTGTTTTCCTCAGGCTTCCTAATGACATTGTCCAAGTCTTTGTCCCACTTTAATTTTTTCAACTCTGTAGGGCTGCATCACCCTGCCTTGGAATAACTGGTTCTTTCCTCTTTTGCCTTTGGATATGCTTGCCTCAGCACCTTATTAGCAGATACACTGAAGCCTACGCTCATTACTTCTGCACTATTTCAAGTGACTAAGAATTTAGCACAGCAGGATATTTCTACCACCTAAGAATCTCAGTCCTTATTAGGTAGCTAAGTGATTCTTAATGCCTACACTTAACAATTCAGAATTTAATCTTTGAATCAGTATGAAGCGGTAGGATGGTTTTTAAGGGGTACTAAATATTTCCCTTAAATTGAATTTGGCTAAAATATATAGTTTATATACTCTGTATTACAGCATTATTTTTTAAAAGAGAATTTTATGGGACTGTAAGACTGTACCAATATCTCCTTCAAGGAGGTAATCTTGGCACATGAAATTCTGACATTTTAAGTCAGAGTATCTTTTGCAGAAAGAATACATAGTTCTGGATCCTTCGAAATAATACAGTATTTGGACTTGACACAAAGCTAATCAAAACAAAAAATATATTAAAATATTTAATAACACAATTCTGATACATATAAGCAAATCGGAGTTAGTAATAAAAGAGGTAACACTTTATTTTAATGGTAAACTTTCATGCTAACTTAATAGTATGTGGAAATGTAATATAAACTCATTTTCATTTAAAATCTTTGATCCCATTTAATTATCAATACATACAGAAAACATATTTTTCCTTTGCCTCTTTGTTGCTCTTTTTATCTTGCATTGTTCTGTGTTTTGTGTGAGGGCTTTGACCACCTAAATACAAAAATCAGTCTTTCCAGGACTCAGAACATTACTTATGGACAACCAATTCTGATAAGAAACATCTAAACTATCAATGGTGTAATAAATGCAGTATGTGTAAAAAGGAGAGGGCTGAGGGAAACAAGCCCTTTTCAGAAAATATCAATGTTCAAAGGACACATGGCCACAAAACAGTGTGCACAGAGTATACTAAGGTTTTCAGGTATACTCTTGAAACATTTGATGACTCATAAGCATTAATAATAAAGTGGTGTAACTGAAATAACCCTGAACAAAAGTGATGTAAGATCCAGATATTTGTATTGCTGCATTCTGATTTTTTGTGGCATATAGTATAACTAAAACATTTTCTTCTGAACACAATCTAATACCAGTGTTGTGAAGTTATTTTAGTGCTACTAACCAAACATTATAAAACTGTATGGTAAAATTGAAATGAATATCAGACAGGAAAACCATATCATGGTTTAAAGGAAGTTAAAACTATTTCAATGAGAAAACATTTTGTTTTCTTTTCAAAATAACCCTAAAATGAAGAAGAATTGGGAAATCTATGTTGAACAATACCTGACACAGCTGGGTTCCTGGTCTGCACTGATCTGCTAGTAAGATGTTTCAATAATAATGTATTTATGATAAAATGGTAAATTATGGAAGGGGAATTTTATTGCCCATATTAAATTTGGGAGATAGAAGTAATTACATGGGACCTAGTGACAGGATGGACTGAAATAAAGCCTCAGTTTCTGAGAGTTTAAATAAAACCTGCTAATCCTTTATTATTATTTTCCTGGAAGAGAAAGAATATGTTGGCTTTGGGAAGTAACCTTAGATTACATGGAACACAAAATTAATTTTAGTCTTGACATGTTGGTAATAAATGGTAATTTGACATTGAAAAATGTCTTTCCTTGAAAAATGATGAACTACCTAAATGTTTCTCCTAAAGGCTCTTTGGTGGTTCAAGGTAGAAAAATGCAGGTGAGATACAGACTGTTTACATTTAGTCCTCTTCCCTCATGTTAATAAATTTAAGGAATTATGAGCAACTATACAGTAGTGATATATGCAACTCTTAGATAATCCATCAACAACACAAAGATTTATGACTGGACTTAATTATATCCAGACCAGTGGAAATTTTGGATTTTCCAAATGCATTACAACTGTGTTCTCACTAAACAAGTCATAGGATTTTGTGCATTTCTGAAGCTTCCTTTCCCTGCATCAACTTGCAAATTCAGAACAGTATTTATATGTGTGCTTTTTGGATATGGATTAGCCTCCTAAAGTACATAATTCCAATAATTATCAGTGACAGAAGGGATGAATAAATTATACTTGAAGCACAACAAAATTAACAGTAAAAAATGGTTTGCATAAGTTTTTCCTAATGCATGTACCTATATAAAATTTAATATTCTATACAGCTGATATGATCCTGAAAGACTCCCAATGAGTTATTAATCTTGAACTATACCACTGCCTGCTTTGGGACAAAGAATAAAATAGAATTTAAATGCTGCAGATGTCGTGATGTTTTGAAAAGCTTTTTAAATTTAAGCACAGAGTTATGATGTGAATTGCAAATTCTAACAGCCTAGATGAGTGAAATATCAATGCTGTGTTCATTCCTTATGCCAGAATGCAAGGATTAAGCTTCAGGTCTTATTCACAATATTAAAGCCAAAACCATCATTCTCTCTCCTTGCTGAGAGCTTAGCATGAGGCTACTAAGTGATAGGGGACTGTTTTCTTTAAGCAGACAAAGAATATCACAAACAGAGATTCACTGGGTAGTACTGACAAAAGGGTAGAAATGTCCCATATTATTCTTACTTTTGAAGGCTGGAGACGACCACAGCACTTTATCTTAATTCATGAGTCTGTGCTTTGATTTAGCATAGTATGCGCCCTCAAAAGAAAGTTCCATTTATTTAGAATATTTGACATAAGGGAAAACTGTGCTGATTAAAAAGAAGTTGCTGTGTATGTTGCAAATATATTTTTGAGGCGAAGTTTATTATGCTTTCATTTTAGTCTGAATGTACTAATCATTAAAATCTGCAAGGAGATTGAATTGACAGACACAAGTCATTTTTCTCTTCAGTATCGTCCTTTTCATACTCTTTAAAGTACCTGTGGGAGTTCTGCACAATGATATTCATAGGAAGCAAACAGCTGGAAAGGGCAGGAGGAATTTTCTGTTCTAAGATCTTGCAATGAATGCAGACCAAATACTCAATAAGGTGATATTTATCAGGACACAGGCCTGAGAATTTATAAAAGGCTTCTAGGCCACGTTCACCCCTGAGCAGGACCATCTCCCACACACGTGTTTATCCTGAGAGGCAACTATATACAGATCATGGGGGTAAGTTCCCTGGATACAGCTTAGATTCAGCTCAACAGATCCTTGTTTTAACTGTGTCACATTTTATCCACAAGAAATACCTTCAGCACTGTGCTTATATGCCTGGCAGCTAATACCAATGTCCAGGGAGCAGCGTAAGGGTCAGGGAAGGTGGAAAGTGGAGATGGGAGGGCTGTCCCTGTGTTGTCTCCCTCATTAATACCCACTTGACTCCATTCACATCTGCCTTGCACCTTGGTAGTGTGTGCGTGCACGTATGCACATGAATGCATTGGAAGATAGAATCATGAAATTCTGACAGCTGTGGAAACTGGTACAAATGAAGGTAATTACATTTTGGGATGCCTCCACTACAGTGAAGACACTGAACTAGAACTATGCTGTTATTGTTGTGGATTTTCTCTAAAAAATTTTGTTGCTATTAAGAGGGCTCGCTCTATGAACTCCTAAAACATTTCTTAGGACCTTTTTGCTGAATTTGGCCCATAAAGGGACATGTGTATATGTGTGTTTATAAAGACATAGTAACTGATAAAAAGGTGGATTTCATATTTTCTACTTTGATCACCATTCTAGCTGGTCTTTTCTCCAGACCACTTTCTTGTTCAAACTTGCTTCTTGCTGTCACAGCTCTCTATAACACCCATTAAAAGAAGCTGCCTCAACTCTAACAGCGTGCTGTTTGAAGACATTTCATGCATTATTTTCTGATGCCCAAAGGAGGAAAACGACAACTTTACTAATAATGCAATAGTATAGTGATTCTTACACTGGGCTTATTTTTGGCAAGAAAGAAAACCCTAGGAGGTCCAAATAATTCCCCATATAAAATTATGTTTACAAATATAATCTTGCCTTAGCAGAGTAGAAAGCCAACTGTGGTTGGAATGTGTCCTGCAAACATGGCATTACCAAGGCAGTTTATAGCACCAGTTGGGTAGGGTCAGTGGCACAGGACGGCAGCCCACAAGCTGTGCTGAGAGTAGAAACATCAATAGTCCTGGGTGTGAAAAAGATCTTTTATCCTTCACACATTTAGAGCCTGTGCTTTTCTATTTGCAATGGCTTGAAATGGCAGGATTTAGCTAATAAAGCTCTTGGTAGGGCTATTTCTTTAACAAATTTGCCTTTGCCTTTAAGTAGAACACATTTTTAAAAACCCAGTTAATAAAAAACCTTAGAAGACTGTTGCAGGTAATGTGGCATAAACTCATCATTAACGAGAACAATATTAATCTACTGGAGGACAGAGTCCTGAAGGCTGAGTTTGACACTGTTCTGTCACTATGTGATTTTCCTCTTGATGATAGTGAGCTCTTTCTGAAGTTCACTGAACTTAGGGCGGTTTTCAGGTTTATAATCCCAACATTTCATCATAATTTTAGAAATATCCTCTGGACAGTGCTGGGGTGCTGACATCCGGTATCCTGAAGACCCAAGAGAAGAAGAATGGAGATAAGATTTAAATAGTCACACAGGGCACTGTGCAGTTTTTAAATTTTAGTACCTTATTTTATACATATATAGAAACAAAAAATCAATTTCAGGGCACGCTGATGCAGAATTCAATATTATAGAGCCATAGACTTACCTTCTAGTTGAAATAACGTCTTTTTTTGTTCCTTTGTCAGAGAGTCTGATGTAAGATACAGCATATACAAATGCATATTTTAGTTGCTCCAATATTTGCTTTCAGAATTAGATGCTGTGGGCAGAGTTTTAATAAATCATCCCTACAACCTATTTTTCAAGATGAGGATTTTATGAACACTAATTCAATAGTGAAATGAATATGAATCACATTCATATTCCTGGCACTGTGTGTATAGATGTGTGTGGAAGGTAGGAAGGAAATTACAAAGGCATCCTCCAATACCTGATTCAGACGGTAAATGGCACACCCCTGACAATGCTATGCCAGGCAGGGGAGGGATAGAAGAAAAGCCTGTAGCTCTCTACTTTTAAAGTGTTGGAATCCTTTAAAATGTGTGTTTGTTTGTGTTGTACAAGATCTTCCACAGGGTTCAAGAGCAGATTTATCATCTCTGCTCTCTACGTTTGTACCCCCCTCCCCACATACACACACTGGCAATGTGGCCAGCACACGCTGCCTGCCCCTGGGGCTGGATGTGAACACTAACCACCCGTGTCTTTGGCTCACCTCTTTCCACTTGCTCTCTTGCTTGTTGATTTGTCATTCCAGGGTATGGACAGACCCCTAAGCTGAAGGTCTCCCACAGGAGGATGCCAAAGCTCCACACATCACTCTCAGAACTGTATCTCCCTGGAAGGGGAACAACCACCATAAGCAGGTGAGGCACAGAGGACAAACAGGTGGCCCTTTCTGGTCATGTATGTCTATGTCAGTTACATATTAACATACAGCCATGTGCCACATAATGATATTTTGGTCAATGATGGACTGCATGTAGTAGTCCCATAAGATTACAATAGAACTAAAAATTCCTATCGCCTACTGACATCATAGCCATCCTAACATCATAGTGCAATGCGTTACCTTTTCTATGTTTAGATACACAAATACTTACCATTGTGTTCCAACTGCCTACAGTATTCAGTACAGTAACATGCTGTACAGTACAGGTCTGCAGCTTAGGAGCAAACAGGCCCTATCCTACAGCCTAGGTGTGTGGTAGAGTACACCATCTGGGGTTGTGTAAGTACACTCTATGTTCACACAACGGGAAATCGCCTAATGATGCATTTCTCAGAATGTTGGTAAGTGGTGCGTTATTGTATTAAAACTTGCCAAAGGAACTCAATAGCTACTCTTCCTATTCTCTTTAGTGGTTTTACATTCCAGGACTAGTAATATTATCAATTAAATGAACAGTCTTCAGGCTGCTAGTTTAACCAAACTAGCTTCCAAATCATTCCCTCCTGACCCGCCCGTGCCCCTGAACAAATATTCAGCCAGCATACAAGCTTACTTTCCCTGTAGTATCTGAATGAGATGGATGGTTTATATAAAAAAGGTATACATTTGTATACATCAACGCCTAGGAGATTAAGTTGGATTCCTGCAATTTTGTCTTCTGCCTGCATCATTTTCTTTCCTCTAAAATTACAAACAAACTTTAAGCAATAAGGAAAGTTCCTTAACTTCAATTTTTTACTCATCACTGTTTACAGATATTCTTACATGCTTAAAGGTCTCATTTTCTCTACTGATAGCTTCATTTATGGAAAATATATTTTTCTGTGTGTTTTGAATAGAGTGGAAATTAACATAACCGGCTGATAAAAACAACTTCCTTAAATTACATGGTGCCTTGTTTTGTCAAAATATCTTGGTGCACCTGTTTTACTGAGCTACGTGAGCTAAGCTCTTAGAATTTTTTGGGTAGTTTTCTAGAGAAGCGCAGAGATAAAAACCAATACAAGATGTTTTCTGGACATGGATGTGAAATCATGGGAAGGGAAGCAGAAAATCCTTTCTAATCTCTAGCCTCTCCAACAAGCTAAGAGTTTCCTAGATGTTTTTAACATTTACTTTTACATATAGGGCATATATTATCATAACTAAATTCCTTTTGCAGTGGTATAAAAGGCTTCTTAAATGATTTCATTTTCTCTCCCTCTTGCAGCTTCCTGCCTTAACTCCAGGATTTGTAAATGCCCCTCCTCTAAAAATGCGGTATTGCTTTAAAATAGGATGGCCTTTTCTCTTTCTTAAAAAAGGTACATAAAATGAAAACAAGAGTTATGTCTGCACTATGATAACTGCTCTGACATCAGAGTTTGGAGTGTACTTACTGATTATCAGCTCCAGCTGTGTGAATTAGCTTCCTTCTTAGTAGACAGTAATTATGGACATTCACTATGCTGCTTGGTAAGAAGATTAACTTTCATGTCTGCATATCAACTCTTTTCATGTTTGGCATCCAATAATTTAATACTTTTCATGAAAGTCATTCAATGGCTACAAGTTAAAACTAATTCTTTAAGAAAGTATAAGTTTTCAAATATCTTACTTTGTGAGGTAACATCTGGGCAGAGATCAAGAAATAAACCAAGATCACACTCCAGAAGTGAAACCTTATAATCCTGACCTTTGAACCTTTTAACTGGCCAAGAGTAACTTACAGTTGTATAGCATTTTGCTACTTTGCCATGTCTCATTTGATTCTCACAATATCCTGTGGGGAAAATGTACCATCGTTCTCATGTTACAAATTAGGAAAGCTAGGTGCAGAGTAGTGGATGGCTTGCCAAGGTCACATAGCTAATGACATAATTGGGACATCTCCTGATGAGTGATGCAGGACTCTCTTCACTAAAAATCCTGCCTCCTTCCCATTTCAGAGCACTTATTCTCAGCCATTTATGAGAACGGGATGAGAATATAAGTGTATCTTCCTCTAGGAAAGGGAATTCTGTGGCTGGAGATGGAGGAGCTTAGTATTGCTTGATTTTTTTTTTTTTTTTTAAAGCACATATATGCATCATCTTTTCAAAAGTTAAACAACAACCGTAAGTTGAATTCTATGGACCTAAGACAAAGTTTCAAGGAGGTTTCTTTTACCTACTCTGAGGCAAGAGCGAAGAAAATCAGTGGAAATTGGAAAGGAGGCAAAACCTTACCATCAATTACAAAATGATATTTATATAAAACATGAAAGAAGTAACCAGAAATAAGGACTTTATTTATATTTCTTCTTGTTAAAAAATGCTAGGATTTAAGGCCAATCATCAGTAATTTTAGTCTGAGAACTAAAACTACTTCTCAAGGTTGCCATGAGAAAGCCTGGAGATTCTTTCAGGAACTCCCTCATCTACCACTATAATTTCTCCTTCCTTCTCATCTAAATTGTTCTGTTTCATAAAATTATAAATAATAATAAAGACTGCTAAAAAATGTCCCTCACTGCTAACAAAATGCTTTATTTAGGTCTGTTAGAGGTACTCAGAATTAGAACTTCAATTTATAAATATAGTGCTTTAGTCAGCTTGAAATTCAACTAAAATACACTGTGCAGGAGAGGCAGAATTTTACTTAGCATAATTGCTTACTAGTAAGAGGACTTTTAATGGTTACATAACGTAGAGACTCTGGCAGACCGGGTTAAGAACAAATTCTGGAGGACTGGATTTTACTGGTAAGACTTTAGGGACTCTTAAGTCCAGTTATATCTCCCTTGGGTGCTGAAAAACCTTCTGTGTAAATCTAAGTGTTACAATCCTGTCTTTTATCCTATGACATTTCCCCTTAGTAATGTAATCCTACTGTAGATATCAACTCTTTTCACACCACCACCCCAAAGAAAAGCTGTTATGAAAAATAGCAGGTCTGCTGTTCTCTCTAGATTCTGAGGAATAGTGGAATTGGTTTGCAATCAGAAGAAAGCTCACAAAAGCCTCTCTTGCTAGCACACAGGAAGATAAACTGAGTATTAGTATCTTGGGATATCTGTACCAGCTACAACCAACTTACAAACCAATTGCATTCAAAAGCTTTATCTGGAAAAAATTTGGTATTAATACTTCCTCAAAAGGCCACACATAAAATTACCAGATAACTCCTAGTATATAGCCAGAATAACTGAATAACTCCTAGTACATAGCCAGAATAACTGAAAACAGGTACCTGTGCACAATGGTAGCACCATTCACAATAGCTAAAAGGTGAAAACTGCCTAAATATACAACAGATGAATGAATAAACAAATTGTGGTACATCCATACAATGGACTAATATTCAGTCCTAAAAAGAATGAAGTACTGATACATATTACAACATGGATGAACCTCAAAAACATTATGCTAAGTGAAAGAAGCCGAATGCAAGAGACCGTGTATTGTATATGAAATATCCAAAATAAGTAAATCCACAGAAACAAAAAGCAGATTGGTGGCTTCCAGGGGCTGGGGAAGAATGCTTCATGGGTACAGGGTTTTCTTTTGGAGTGACAGAAATGTTTTGCCACTAGAGAGGTACTGGTTGCACCACATTGTGAATTGTACTAAATGCCACTAAATTTTTCACTTTAAAATGGTTAATTTTATGGTATATGAATTTCACCTCAATTAGAAAAAACTTCATTTTTCATTTAAGGCATTTATAACTGCTTTAACTTCATGCCTCAATTAAAAATCATTTTTGATGAAGTAATTTTTCATTTTAAATCAAAGAATCATTTTATGATATTTTTATGCAAAAGCATACCATACCCACTCACCAATTCATGGCTCATATGCTGCTTCCCTTAATGACAATTTAATTTCTAATTTCACTTAAAGCATATTCTGGTCTTTTTCCACCCCCCCTAAATTCCTGAGCTGTTGTCCATCTTGTTTTGGCCCATTTCATCCCAACCACAGATAATACAAGCTGTATTTATTTCCAACTATAATGATACATGAAAATTCAAGTGAAAAAAAAATCCCTGCTGTTTTAAAATGTAATTACCGTCTCCGTTTTCCTCAAGATTTATACCAGTTCCAGAGACTGAGAGGCAAACAAACCCCGTGTCAATTTCAGAGTGAGAAACTAAAGAATTGACTTAATATTTTAGGAACCTAACATTAGAAGAGGTTATTGGACTAATTATTAGACATTCAAAAGAAATGGTCCAGAACCACTTTGTGTATAATCTGACAAGTAAAAATAAGCTTTTTTTGGATAAAATGAAAATTCTCTGATGTATAGTCATATTTAAAAGTGCTTAGAAGTATATCTACCCTTTTTATCTAGCAATCTTACATACAGGAACCTGATCAATAATTTCAACAAATTAAGTCTGTGCTCATAGGTGTGACTATTTACTCATCATTTGTATTGATTCTCAAAGGGTTCTGGTTTTGTTCTATCCCTGTAATATTGCTTATGAATGTTTTGTGCTGATGCAGTCCATTTTTACCACCAAAAAAGGAAACCAGTCTATTCTTACCATAATTTAGAGCTTCTGGTGCTGTCCATTTAATGGGAATCTGCTTTAAGCCAGAAGATGAATATACTCCACCATCCTCCTGACGAGACATTCCAAAGTCACTGATTTTCAGAACATTATTTTCACCTACTAGGCAGTTTCTTGCAGCAAGGTCCCTAGGTTACAATAAGACATAGAAAACACCTATTAAAACAAATTGAAAGGCATTTTCACATTTATAACTTCCGCACTTTGCATTTTTACATTTACAACGTATTTATAATGAGGTTAAGAATACTTGTGATTTACCAGTCCTTCCCATCTTTTCTGTCATAGGTAAAAATCATCCATAAGAACATTTGCATATGGAACAGGCCACATGCTGGTTTTCTAGGCACCACATATATTTCCATTTAAATAGGAAAACACTGATTCTAGGGTTAAAAGAGAACATCACAGAAGAAAGGCTAAGCAAACTTGGCATTATTTCTCCTTTGACTGGCTTTCCTATGGCAGCATTTCCCAGCAGTACTTTTTGTGATGATGAAATGTTCTCTATCTGTGCTGTCCAAAGATAGCCATTTGCCACATGTGCTATTGGACACCTGCAATGTGACTAACAAACTGAATTTTTTATTTTATATACTTTTAGCTAATTAAATTTAAATAGCTGTATGTGGCTGGTAGCTACCGAAAGACTATCCCTAGAGCCTCCCAAACGGTAGAAAATGGCTCAAGTGCCAGAGAGGTTGGTCACTCTTGTTCTACTGCATCTGCAGCAGGCACAACCCTACATGATAATCCGGCCCTGTCTCTCACTTCATCTTGTTTCCCTCTCCCCATCACTCACTATATCTCAGCCATACTATGCTTTTTTTTGTTGTTCCCAAATTCAGGATGAATTCCCTAAATGAGGCAAGCTTGTTTCCACCATAGAGCCTCTGCACTAGCTGGCTCCTCTTCATTCATTCTTATCCCCAATTCCCTCTCCTCGGAGAGGTCTTTCCTGATCACCCTTTTCTGCCATGGAATACAGCAGTGAACAAAACACAGAGCTTAATTCTAGTGGGGGACACATTCAGTAATCAAATTCATATACAGTCATCCCTTGGTGTACCAGGTGGGATTGGTTCCAGAACCTTGGATACCAAAATCTGAGGATGCTCAAGTCCCTGATATAAAATGGCATAGTATTTGCATATAACCTACACACATCCTCCCGTATACTTTAAATAATCTCTAAATTACTTATAATACCTAATACAATGTAAATAATTGTTATACTGCTGTATTGTTCAGGTAACAATGACAAGGAAAAAAATTTGTACAGGTTCTGTGCAGACACAACCATCCATTTTTTTCCCCAAATATTTTCTATCTTTGGTTGGTGGAATCCATGGATACAGAGGGCTGTATATAAAAAGGATAACACATCATGATCAAGTGGAGCTTGTTCTAGTAATGCAAGGTTGGTTTAACATTTGAAAAGTAATCAGTATTATTCACTAGACTAACAGAATGTAGGAGGAAAACAGGTGATAATTCCAATTGATGCAGAAAAAGCATTTTCAACACCCATTCATGATAAAACTCTCAACAAACTAGAAATATTAAGGAACTTTTTCAACCTGACAAAGGACATATACAAAAAATTCACCAACATCACACTTAATGGTGAAAGACTAAATTGTTTTCCACTGAGATCAAGACAAAGATGCCTGCTTTCAACACTTGTACTCAAAGGGATGTCTGTTCTGGAGGTCCTAGTCTTTGAACTAAGACATAAAAGAAGAAATAAAACTATTTGTTGATCTGATCTTTTTTATATAACAGAAAAGCTCAGGGAATTTTCATACTAAGATCTATAATAAATGAATTTAGCAAGGTTATAGGAAAAGATTAATATATAAAAAGCATTATTGTAATACACAAAAAAGTATTGTATATTAGCAAATAATTGGAAAATATAACAAATTCCATTTACAGTAACACCAATAAGGCGAATACCTACAATAAATGTAGCAAAAGACAATTAAGTCCTTACACTTATAAAACTTGACTGAAAAAAATCATAAATATGTACATAAATGGAAAGATATTCCTTATCCATGAAGAAGACTATCAAGATGGCAATTCTTCTCAAAGTAATCTATAGATTTAAAGTACTCCCAATCAAAATTATAGCAGATATCTTTGTAGAACCAGATAAGGTGATTCTAAAATGTGTATGGAAATGCAAGGGTTCTATGATAAAGTAATTTTAAGAAAGATGTACAAAGTTGAAGGACTTGCCTAACCTGATTTCAAATCCTACTAGGAAACTATAGTTATCAATACAGTTTGGTATTGGTAAAAAAAAAAATATATAGCTCAATTGAATGGCATAGAGAGAAGATCCAGAAATAGATCCATACATATATAGTCAACTGATTTTTTTTTTTTTTAAATTGACTTTTTGACAGAGGTACAATGGCACCACAGCATGTCCCTTCCAACCTTAGTGGGCCAAATGCCACTACCCTTGGTCAGAATGAGTTTTTATTCACTGTACCATTTTAGTCATTTATGGGATTTCATTGTTAGTACTTTCCTTATAGTAATACCTACGTTTTACAAGTACATATACTTCTGTTGTCATAACTATCTTCATTGTACTACCTGTTTAAAGATTTGTCCTCTGAAATGAGGATTATAGTTCTGAGGGGCCCATTTAAAACTAATACAGAGATACCTTGAATTCACTGTAAATAAAATTTCAATAACATTTACTGAAAATGCTACTTCCTTTGGGCTGTATTAAGTTCAAGTGAATGGAAATAGTATCTTTTTGAGATAATCTATGAATTAAATAAAACCTCAGGCCATAAGCATGCACTGCATACTCAATGTTTGCCTAATATTCTAAAAGTATTGAAGGAGATAGGAAAAAGGATATGGTCTCTGGGCTGAGAAGCTGACAATCTCATTTGGGAGATAAGGCAGACATATACCTTTCTTCCTCCTCTTCTCTCCATTCCCTTCCTTATTAAACCTACTATTGCCCAGTTGAGGGCCAGACACTCTAGGAGACACACTAGCTCTCCCTGCCTCTTCACGTAAGAAACTGCTAGAGAACCACCAGTGTGAGCCTGTGTATTATAGACAGCAAATCCTGTAGAAATTCAGAGGTGAGAAATCCCATAATAGGCTGGCATTGTCATTCACAGGAGGTATCAGAGATAGCTATATCTCACCACACGCAGAGGGATATAACAGCAAAGGCTGCTCACTGCCAAAAGGAGATGGAAATGTTCCACTTATGTCTGCTGAGAAATCTTATTTGAAGACTCAAAGTCAACCTTCTGAGTGTGTACCATAGTTGTCTTACGAGTCATACAGAATATGAGATAGGCTAATTGAGGATCAGATGAGAACAGAGAGCAGTTACAGAAACTCCGATGCTGGCAGGCAATGCAGATGAGTGCATTTTCTTCACTATCTGGGTACCTTGTTCTGTGGCTATGTTCACTCTCACAGCAAATACGCAGTAAGCCAGGAATAACCACGAGGCCGGCTGAGCCAGTGATCTCCTTTGCAATGCTGCTTTGGCCCAAGTTGTTCACTACTTACAAGCTATGATTCTACAAAGTCAGGATTATTCCTCATGTAGCAAATGAGTTAAACAAATATTTACTTTTTTTTTTAATACGAGAACTGTTTCTACCAGGTCTGGATAATACTGAGCCACAAACAACTACTACCACTTAGGATGGGAAAACCTCTTTAAGGCCCTGAAGTTTCCTCATTCTGATTAACATCAACAACCCAGGTAGTGGGAAATAAATGGAGCACACTTCATTTGCTTTACCATGTTCTGATAAAGAGAAGAGAATTATAATATCTTATTATTGCATAAAAAATATATATATTTAGACACTTGCAAGTGTATTTTGGGGCATAGTATAGAAGCACCAACTTTTAAAAATATAAGTACACATTCTTTTCTAAGGATTTTTATATCATTTATACATAAATACATGCTCTTTAAAAATTTAAGCAACACTAAAGAATATGACCAAAAGTAAATATCCATTCAGTCTTTGCCAATCCCATTCAAGACCCATTGTTACAAATTGAGATACACCCTTATTCAATGCATTTGTACTACATGTATGTATGTATTCACAAACCTGGCTTTAGTTGTACGTTTCTTGTTCTGACATTTACTCAAATATCATTTTTTGTCCTTCAGAAAATGTTACTACTTTCCTCCATACAGGCCAACTGTATTGCTAGGCAGATTTACTTACATATTTTTATATTTATTGAGAACTGTGAGTACATTTTCCTATTTTCTCCTTTTTATTCTTAGTTGACACATAAATAATTATACATATTTATGGGACAGTGATATTTTGACATGTATATACAATGTGTAATGATCGAATCAGGGTAATTATCATACCCATCACCATTTATTATCTGTGTTGTAAACATTGAAATCCTCTCTTCTAGCTTTTTGAAAATATACAATAAATTATAGTTAATCATATTCACCCTACAGTGCTGCAGAATACCAGTGCTTGCTCCTATCTAGCTTTTGTATCTATTAACCAACCTCTTTCCATCCTCCTCTATCTCCCACCCTTCCCAGCCTCTAATAACTACCATTCTACTCTCTACTTCCATGAGCTCAATTTTTTTTAGTGCTCACACATGAAAGAACGTAGTATTTATCTTTCTGTGCCTGACTTATTTTACTTAATATAATGTCCTCCAGTCTCATCTATGTTGTCCTGAATAACAGGATTTCATTCATTCTTATGGCTGAACAGTATCCATTGTTTACATGTATCCGTGTTTTCTTTATTTGTCTGTTGATGGACGTTAGGTTGATTCTGTATCTTAGCCGTTGTGAATAATGCTGCAATAAACTTAGGGGTGTAGGTATCCCTTTGATATAGTGATTTCCTTTCCATTGGAAAAATGCCCAGTAGTGGGATTGCTAGATTATATATTCTATTTTCAGTTTTTTGAGAAACCTCCACACAGTACACATGACGGTTGTACTAACTTACCTTCTTACCAACAGCATATGAGAGTTCCCTTTTCTCTGCATTCTTGTCAACATTTGTTATTTGTTGTCTTTTTGTTGACAGCCATTCTAACTGGGGTGAGATGGTATCTAATTGTGGTTTTGATTTGCATTTGCCTGATGATTAGCAATACTGAGCATTTTTCATGTATTTGTTGTCTTTTGAGAAGTATCCATTCAGGTCCTTTGCCTGCTTTTTAATCTGATTATTAGTTTGCTTGCTATTGTTTCAGTTCCTTATATATTCTGGATTTTAGTCCTCGCTCAGAAGAATAGTTTGCAAATATTTTTTCTCGTTCTTCAAGTTGTCTCTTCACTCTGTTGATTGATTCCTTTGCTGTGTAGAAGCTTTTTATTTTAATATATTTGTCTATTTTTGTTTCTTTTGCCTGTGCTTTTGAAGTCTTAACCATAAAATCTTTGCCCCTAATGTCCGGAAGCATTTCCCCTATGTTTTCTTCAAGTAGTTTTCTAGTTTGGGGTCTTATGTTTATGTCTTTAATCCATTGTGAGTTGATTTTCGTATGCGGTAAAAGCACCAACTTTTAAGTATTACATCATTTACCAGCTCTTGGACCTTCAGAAGTTTACTTAACCTCAGTTTTCTCATTTGTAAAATGGCGATAATAATAGTACCTACCTCATAAGGTTTTTGTGAAAATTCAATACGTAAATTGCTTAGTACAATACACAGAAAATAGTGCTTAATAACTGTTAGCCACACACAGATATAAAACTGCACTTTCAGCATAGCAAATTTGAATTTAGCCTCAGAAACTGTGTTGGAGATGCAATGTTTTTTCCCCTTTCTAATTAGAATAAACTATTTGACAATTTTCTCTTCATATGAATATAAAAGCCATTCAATTTAGTTCTCCTAGAAACAACTTATATAGTATTTACTATGTATCAGGCACTATTTGAAACACTTTTCATATATTAAGGCACTTAGTATTTACTGCAATTATGATCTCCATTCCTACAGATGATGAAACCGAGGCCCAGAAAGTTAAGTGACTTGCCCTGGGTCATGTAAGCAGGAATTGAACAGCAGTCCAGGCCCAGAGTCTGTAATTTCAGCCACCTTTTATAATGCCTCTCAATACTTCTAGTACTTCTCTTTTGGAATGTAATCTAACCATACCTTAATCTGCGGCCAATGGGTATAACTTCTGAATTTTAAGAAGAGTAGCCAAAATTGTTACCTTTAAGAAAGCAAGTGGCATTTCAGATTCCCTTCCACCTCCAAAAAAAGAAAAAAAAAAAACAAAAAAACCCCCAGAAATGGCCTATATATTAATAATAAGCATATGAAAAATCTGTTTTCTAAAGGAGAAGCTGAATGTCACTAACTGCTTTAAAACATTATGAGTGTTCTGATGGAAGGAGAGTGGGACAGCCTGTGGCTTGTTGCAAAATTTTGCATACATTAATAGAAATGGAACCATAAGCTGTCTGTTGGAGCACATCGGGAAACTGAGGTTGGGCAAGGTGGGGTGCCTCTGGCAACAGAAGTGGTATGGTACCTTGGGTTTTTATACTGGTCAATGCCATGGCCACTCCTTAACTGAGAGATTGACCAAAAAACAGATAACCAGCCGGCTTCTTCTGCAAGTCAGATGTTGCTTATTTCCACTTTAGAATCTACCTTATATTTCCTTTGAATAAAATACACGTAAATATGAAAATCTCCCTGCATTTCTCATTTTCCGTGCACTGCTGACTTTACTCCCGGTTTACTGTTCATCACATTGTCATTCATCTCCTTTCTTCCCTTTGCAACCTCCTTTACCACACTTCATACCTCTCCCTGGTGGGGTCTGCGCCCAATATTAATGGGGCGCTTATTTCTAAAAGAAGCCCCAAAGGAAGCCTCAGCTGCAAAACTGTGAAAATTAGTCCCATTATTAAAGTGTGCCTATTTTCTTTCTTTAAACAATTGTTCCAGTGCCACAGACTTCTGGGAGGATGGAAACAGAAGTCCTGCCTGTGTGAATGCAGTTATCAGCCAGGTAAGCAGTGAGAGTTAGTGCATAATTTATGCTTTTTGCTCAGGGTTGGTCTAACGTCCTAAGCATCCATAAGATGGGAGCCAAAGACTCATTGCTCCTGAAGGATCTCTCCTACTGCCTGTCAGGACACTCAGCAAGTGTTTGAGTATCTTCATGTGCTTAAAGCCACTGCTAAACTGCATATGTGTTACCTGTGGGGAAGGAGGCACATATTGACACTTACTCACGTTTTTTCACAAATTATTTGAAAAATAATTGAATAGACATGATACAAAGTCTTAAGAGATTAGGATGACAGGGCAGATATGTTCTGACAGTGGGGAAAAAGGAGAGGAAAGGGATAGTTGAACAGTAGAGGGAACTGGTTGAGAGGAGCAGGCGTGGGTAAGGCACAGCAGGCTCCTATGGAAAGTCAATTTAAGGGTGTGATAGGGTGTTGGGTGGGGCAACACGCGGATGTAACTTCTAAAAAATCTGTGTACGGCTAGCCCCAAGGTGTTTATTGTCTACCAGGTTATCAATAGTAGAGGAAGCTCCCCACTGGGGGCTTGGATGCCCTGACCACTGAGTCCATTGATTATACTGGAGCAAGGCTCGACCGCCTGCTCTGGAGAAATATGAGACAACCAAGTCCTCTCCTGACACAGTGGACTGAGAATCATTTCTAGAAGACACGTACGTCATGTGGCTTTACTTAAAATGGTCATGATCAGCACATACAGAAGTGAGTTCCCTATAAGAGAATTCTGGCTGGACAAGTGCAACCTCCACAAAAATACCTTTCTTTATCTTAGAAATCATATTCCTAGATAGTTAAAGAAAGTGAACTCATAGTAAATATGCATATTGAAAAAAAACTCAGAACCAAACACATAGTGATAATACTTGTCTTAAATTTACCTGAAAAACTCAAGGGGACCTTTCTTTGCATTTAACTACTGTGATTAATCTGGATGGTTTATAGTTTTATAAAATGAGTACTCTATTTGTATAGTCAGACATAAATCTCTCTCACTCAATGTTTATTCCTATCACCTCTGGGCCATGCTGTGAAATGAAATACCAAATCTCTAAAGACTATCTCTGGGTACAAATTTTAAATAAATATTGATCTATTGGTAAATCTCTTAATAAATAGTCTGGTCTAGAGGAACTAGAAAGGGGTGTTGAAAACATTGACGGAAAGTTAATGTTTTAATCTCTAGTTCACAGAAATATACCAAATTCCAATGGGTAATTCAACAACAAAACTGAGGTCTGTCTTAAGAATACATGTTAAAGGCCAACAGCTGTCTGAAGCTGCAATGAAATGCACTGCAAGGACCTGGTCCCAAAGTTAGCTTCAGCACTGATGGCAAGAGCCTCTACTTCTAAAAGACTTCTGGGAGGGAGATTTAAAAAATATCAACCTACTCCCATTCTGAGAGTGTAAGAAGTGAAAACAGAAGCCACTTGCCTGAGTAACAAATAATATAACTTAAAATATTACACTTGGATGTGCTAAGTTACTCTGAGCAATAGACAGAAAAATGACGAAACCACTCCTTACTGAGTAGCCATCATGGCAATAGCTATCATTATTGAGTGCTTTATATGCACCCTGTACTATTTTAAATGTTTTTCATATAACCCATGCTCTGTCAATATTAAATTTCATGCATACTAATTTGTACCTTAAATACATTTCACAGATTTTTTTTTTTTTTTTCCAGAGGCACTTATACAAACATCTGC
Organism: Indri indri; assembly: GCA_004363605.1. Taxonomy (NCBI): domain Eukaryota; kingdom Metazoa; phylum Chordata; class Mammalia; order Primates; family Indriidae; genus Indri; species Indri indri. Next base: position 5,113 of record RJWJ010009993.1, on the reverse strand, counting down.
ACAGTTGGAAGTTCTGGACTAGGGATTGGGAGACAGGAGTTCTTGTTCAGTGTTTTTCTTAATAAACTGTATAAGCTTATACATCACACCTTGGAAATCAGAACACCAGTTCTTGACTTTTCTGAGCATGAGGGCTGCTATATAATGTCAAACAATTTTATGATTCTTTCATACCACACATTCACTCTGATGTCACACATTTTATAAAGGCTGATAGCATAAACATAACATGAAAAGCTATTAAGAATTCAATGATGTTTTGAATTTAATTTGTACTCTTTTAGTCACAACAGTAAAGTAGTACTGCATATAGACATATGCAAGACATTGTTCCATCCCAAGTGTGCTTGATGCACACTTGGAACACTTACAATAATTTGGAAAAACGAGGGGTCCGTGGTCCACCAGCTGGTAGCCAGCATTTGGGCCTTTCGATGGTAATGTTGTGTATACTCTAGGTTAAAGGCATTGTCCTCCTGTAGATGACTGGATGAATCTAGTGGTGGTAGGTGGTCCTGGTGAGGAGTTTTCCATGATGCTTGTACATTAGTGAGTGTCAGTAGCTAACGAATGCAAGTAACAAGAGTGACTCTCCAAGTGGCCAACAATCTCTCTCATGCAGGAACCAAACTATCGCAATGCAGGTATCCTCTGGCTTGCCTCTGCGTTACAACCAAGAAACACACTTCCCAACACTGTAAGCATATCAGTAACCAGTTATTGAACACCTATTACATTATCTCTAATCCTAACAATCACTCAGAGGCATAGATATCTCTCTATACAGATAAGGAAACAGGCTCAGATTAAATGACTTGCCCAAGATCCCATAGCTGGTAAGTGGCTGAGTATGAAATTTGTCTTGCTCTTAAGACCATGTTCTCTCAGTTTTCCACAGTGCTGGGTGTTCTTTTGGTTTCTTTGAAATACTCTTATTTTACCTTGATGAAAGTTATACTCTTTAATCCCTGAGTAGATAGATTTCTGCCATTTTGTTCCTGAGACTTGTTTTCTTTCCCATTTAAGCTTAATGAAATAGCACCCCTGACTTAGTGCTTCAGCTACGGAATATAGGACACATTGAGAGAACTAAAATACACATTATTTTTTCTTTTCTATTTTGTATAAAGGCACATAACAATTCTCCATAATCACTCGTTATGGTTTATACTCACAAAGTGATACACATAGTCACAGTAAGGACTAGATTAAGATATAAAAGGCACATAAAGGCACAGAGCAACTGTGTAATCTGCGATGCAAAAGGTGCCATAATGAGCCTCAGGATCATTTAAATTTTTATAGTCTGCAAAATGTTCAGCTACTAATGAACAAATACACTCTAATTATAGAGGAATGCACCTAGATTTAAATACTGAATGATCTGCAGATCATGCAGTGGTTAAGTCTTTGTAGGATTATCTTCTCTGTGCAAGTGATGCCACTAACTCTGTACTTTGCTAAGAGGGTCAATAATGGACTACATCTCCTAAATTCTCCCAACCACAGAGAACTACATGGCCAACTTGTGCTTTTGGCTCTGGTTTGGTGATGCCTAATAGACTCCTAGGCCATACTCCTGAATGGAAGATGGAAAGAGTTTCATCTGGCATACTGTCACAGAAAGTGTCTTGAGAACAGTTTTGGCCTGATGTACGGGGAAACTACCTAATCGTATTTATTATGGCATCACTATCCTGTTAATGGAAAATACTTTTCAGTATTTATAGGAATTCAAGAGAAGTAATGATTTTCTTTTATACAGTTCAACAGTTCTTTCCTTGCTTCCCATTTACATTCTTTTAAAATGAAATTTTCATTATTCTCATTTCAATTTCTAATGCTGCTTTCTGTGTCTATGAAGTGATATCCCAAGTGACTTTATAATAAATTTCCCTTCAGTCCTATAATTGCTTACAGTGTACAAAATCCAAATAGGAGAGTCTAAGTTATGAATACAGGTCTATTTTACAATAATTCATTTTTATCTTAAAACAAAGATCTGAAATTCAATTTCTTTTCTGTCTCTATACATTTTCTTTCCATAGGCAGGAAAGCTTGCTTTATCTCTGTTCAATTTTAATTCTGCATTATGTTTGATAAGACTTTATTTTTGGCAGTATTAAGACCTGATATCATATACATAGCTATTTTTCTCTTGTAGATCTGCAGTTTCTAAAAATATTTACCTAAAATATTCACCAAATATCCTTCTATGATTAGTTGTTCATCATTCTATGATTCTTTGATAATCCACACAATCTGCATTTTGCATTCATGAAGGATACTTGTCTGAGCAAATATTAACTTTGCATATACACATGTCCTTTTGGTCTCTTAATGAAATTTGCTAACTTGCAGACCATAGTTACATAAAACAAAAGTGTCTCAAAGACTCCAGGTGGACAAAATAATAATTTATATAAATGTAAAGGTCATTGTGCCTAAAGGATTCTGAAGAATTTTGGCAAATTTACAGTAATTACAAAACCATAAGAAGAAAAATGTGACAGGTGTTTAACAGTATTCAGCAATAGTGTACAGCACTGGAGGGTGGGTATCACACAGTATCTTGGTGAAATTTCACGTGGAATAATTACCTATGTGAGAACTAGAGCACAAAATTTTTAAATTCTATGAAATATATCATTTTAGTGCCATGAAATGATATTAGGGTATAGTTGGGCTATTTAGATTATTCAAAATATTATCTTTCATGCTTAACAGGTTTATTACAAAAGATATTTTAAAGGATACAAACGAAGAGATGCATAAGGCAAGGTATGAGGGAAGGAGCTTGGAGCGTTCATACCCTCCCCAGGTGCACCACCCTCCAGGAATTCCACATGTTCAGCTATCTGGATGTTCTCGAAACCTGTCCTTCTGGGTTTTATGGAGGCTTCATTTCATAGGCATGACTGATGAAACCATTGGCTATTGATCCACTTAACCTTCAGCCCTTCTTACCTCCCCAGAGATTGGGGGATAGGGCTCAAAATCCCAACCCTCCAACCCTGCCTTGGTCTTTCTGGTGACCAGCCCCCATCCTGAAGCTACCTAGGGGCTGCCAGCCATCACTCAACTCAGCATACAAAAATACATCACTTTGGAGATTGTAAGGATTTTAGGAGTTGTATGCCAGGAAATGGGGAAGAAGATCAAACATATATTTCACAATATGACAGGCCACAGCCACAGTCTTCTAACTGGGATCCCTTACATCAAAGGATTTGACTAAATGATACTGGCACATTACTATAATTCCATCAGTCATTAATGTTATAATTAGTCCAGTCGATCATATTGTATGAATGTATCTCCTAGGGTGAGGCCACTCAGGTTAGCAGGCTTCCCTTTGAACTTGTCAGTTTCCAAAAGCAGGAGTGGTCTCAGCAAACATACAGCTTCACCTTTTTAGGCATCTATTATCATTGAACTAAGAGACAATGTTGTCTCTTGCTCTGAGCCTCTTTCTAGGTGTTAATGTAATATTGGTTTTCTGTCATTATATAACCCATTGGTTCATTTCTTTACCCTCAATTACAATTTTTCCTTATTTATACTGAAACTCCTATCTTTGAAAGGGACATTGGGTTCAGCCACTGCACTTGTCTAGACTGTAGCAACGATACCAGTCCAGCTAGTACCTTCCTGTCAGTCCACTCTCATTCAGAGAGCATAAGGTTACATAGGTACAGAACTAGTGAGCTATTTTTACTACCAGGCAACATAGCTGCATTCACTGTTAACCTCAATTTTGCCAGATGGAGTGAAATCATAACCCACCCACACGAGGCCTTTAGGAATTCTGATGTAAGGTTTAAAAACATAGTTATAAAGTATTTTTAAGCAAAGTAATTAGGGGCTACATTTGCGAGCAGACTTTTCTTAGTAAGACTTTATTATTTTGGCACAAATGGTCATGAATCTAACATTAAATACATGCCCCAAGGCAACATATATTTTAGACTAACATGTTTAATGTCAATGACAGTGGAGAAAAGAGATGAAATCATTTCAAGTTATTAATCAAACACTATTAAGACTTAATGCAGATCAGTTTGTATGTTCTGAAAATAAAATCCTAAGCCCTCCCACTGACTAAATGGACCCTTCTTGGCCAAGGGGACCTCAGAAAACCCTTAAAACCGAGTTCCCAGCCACGAAGGGAAGGGAGGTCACACGCTTCCTTATACCCCCCTCCTTTTTGGAGTTTAATGCTGATCAGTTGTTGCATCTAATGTTAAAATAGAGATCAGAAGACTGACAAAACAGACTCTTTGTGGCAATGACATAGCAAATTATAAACAGGACCTAAGCATGTAAGGCAAAGTTTAAGTCATGCCTACAGGCCATCAATTTGTTTAACAGGTCACTTTGAGAAGTTATATTGTGGCTTGCTGTATGATTAGCAGATTTTCTTATCTTAACTTGAAATATTCCTTTCTACTGACACCAAGCTTTTAGATAAAGCCTTATTCCTTCAGCCAATTACAAATTAAATAATCTCAGAATCTTATAACTTATAAGCTATAACTTATAACTTATAACCTATAAGCCACACCCCTTCCCCCAGCTTCAGGATGTACTGCCTTTTTGGGCCAAACCAATGTACACCTTCCATGTATTGATTTATGATTTTTACCTGCAATAGCTGCCTCCCTAAAATGTGTAAAACCAAATTGTAACCTGGCTGCCTTGGGCATACATGCTCAGGCCCTCTCAGGACTGTATATCCCTGGGCTGTAGTCACAGTGACTCACAATAAACCTCTTCAAATTATTGTAGAGTTTTTTTCTATTAACAACAAAAATCCTTACTATTTCAAACAGAAAAGACATACTTCCAAATTACTTTGCACTTTTTGCAAAGTACTATTTCCATTAATTGTATAATCATAGAATTCAGCTTCTAAAAGTATACAAAACAGGGTATACATGCATGTGTGTACGTACATATCAACCAGGCAGTCCACCATTGGTTCAACAGTCATTTATTGAGGTCTTACTACTACCACTTCCTCTGTTACATGCTGCAGATAAAGATAACCTAATTCCTTCCCTCAAGGTGTTTAGTTCTACAAGAAGAGATAGCTATGTGAACATATAGATTA
>RJWJ010009992.1:0-48355 GCA_004363605.1 Indri indri | reverse complement strand
AACATTGTTAAGATGTCTATATTACCCAAAGTGATCTACAGATTCGATGAAATCCCTGTTAAAATACCAACATCATTCTTCACAGATGTAGAAAAATTAATTCTACACTTTGTATGGAACCAGAGAAGACCCCGCATAGCAAAAACAATTCTAGGCAATAAAAACAAAATGGGAGGTATCAACTTACCAGACTTCAAACTTTATTATAATGCTGTAGCAATCAAAACAGCTTGGTACTGGCACAAAAAAAGAGCCATTGACCAGTGGAACAGAACTGAGAACCCAGATATAAAACCATCCTAATATAGCCATCTAATCTTTGACAAAGCAGACAAAAACATACACTGGGGAAAAGAACCCTTATTCAATAAGTGGTGCTGGGAAAACTGGATAGCCACATGTAGAAGACTGAACCAGGATCCACACCTTTCACCTCTCACAAAAATCAACTCACGCTGGGTAACAGATTTAAACCTAAGGAGTGAAACTATTAGAATTCCAGAGGAAGATGTTGGAAATACTCTTCTAGACATTGGTCTAGGCAAAGAATTTATGAAGAAGACCCCAAAGGCAATCACAGCAACAACCAAAATAAATAAATGGGACCTGATCAAACTAAAAAGCTTCTGCACAGCTGAAGAAACTGTCACAAGAGCAAACAGACAACCTACAGAATGGGAGAAAATTTTTGCATGCTACAAATCCAATAAAGGGCTGATAACTAGAATCTACTTAGGACTCAGGAAAATCAACAAGAAAAAATCAAACGACCTATCAAAAAGTGGGCAAAGGACATGAACAGAAACTTTTCAAAAGAAGACAGAATAATGGCCCAAAAACATATAAAAAAATGCTCAACATCTCTAATCATGAGGGAAATGCAAATCAAAACCACAATGAGATATCACTTACCTCCAGTGAGACTGGCCTTTATCAAAAAAGTCCCAAAATAATAAATGTTGGCATGGATGTGGAGAGATAGGAACACTCATGCACTGCTGGTGGGACTGCAAACTAGTGCAACCTCTGTGGAAAGCAATATGGAGATACCTTAAAGAGATATAAGTAGAAGTACCATTCGATCCAGCAATCCCATTACTGGGCATCTACCCAAAAGAACAAATGATACTCTATAGGAAAGACACCTGCACTCGAATGTTTATAGCAGCACAATTCACAATTGCAAAGATGTGGAAACAACCCAAGTGTCCATCAATACATGAGTGGATTAATAAAATGTGGTATATGTATACCATGGAGTACTATTCAGCTTTAAGAAACAATGGTGATATAGCACCTCTTATATACTCCTGGATGGAGCTAGAATGCATTCTACTGAGTGAAGTATCCTAAGAATGGAAAAACAAGCACCACATGTACTCACCATCAAATTGGTATTAACTGATCAACACATAAGTGCACATATAAGAATAACATATATTGGATGTCGGGTAGGGAGTCGGGGGGAGGAGGGAACGGGTATATGCATACGCAAAGAGTGCAATGCGCACTATCCAAGAGAAAGACACGCTTGAAACTCGGACTTGGGGAGGGGGGCAAGGGCAATATACGTAACCTAAACATCTGTACCCCCATAATATGCTGAAATAAAAAATAAATAAATAAACAAACAAATAAATAAAATAAATAAAAGGAAAAAAAAAACACCTCACCATCATGAGTAGAAGTGGATGGTGATTCTTCAAGGAATTAGTCAGTCTTATTTTTAATCTTCCTGGGAAAGCTTAATTCTGGAGTAAGAAAAATTAGTAAGGAGGAACTGAATGAAGACAGCAAAATAATGATCTATTTTTCCCACTAACCTTCCCCTACTGATCCCCCTGTCCCCGCCTATGCTTCCTTGTTGATGAGGAGGAAGGGAAATGTGGTGCAAAAGTCACAACCCCTTGGATTACCTGTGCTGTACACAACTGTGGCAGCAGGGAACATGATAGGCAGAGAGCAGGAACAGGGTTTACTGAGTACACAGGATCTGTAAACACTATGAATTGGTGTTATTCAAACCCTTTCAAATGAGATCCTCTTCACTATTCTGCTCAAAGAATTCCCAGACACTTAACCTGGATCTTTCATCGAGATGGATCTGTTCAGATTCACTCTGCTACAAGTAATTATTTGCTCCATTTCCATATTTTTTCCATGCCTGAAACCTTGTTGGTTTTTCTTTTTTTTTTAAATGGAGACAACTGGATTTAGTGACTAACATTTCAGTATTTGCCAGATCCTCTGTGCACTCACTTCAATCTTGCGTTTGGATTTAAAAAAAAAAAACACACACACTATAAATTTTATAGTTGTTTTCTCTTTTTCATGCCTGTTTCTTTCAATATCTGGCATATGAACATGTTCCTATGAATTCACTGACTTCATGCATCTTAATTCTTTAATTAGGCATAAAACACACAAGCTACATTTCCCTTATAAAAATAAAACAAAAAAGTTTATTTCTCTTTTATTGTTAAAATTCTACCCTTTCCATTGGCACTTCTAAGATTCCGACATTGTAGTTTGAGCTATAAAACATGTGCTAAATGTCCATAAATTCTTTACTTAATCTTAAGTAACAATCATGAATTATCTAAATGCCAGATTATCTGAAAAGATACAAAAAGAAACAATCATTTACTTAACACAATGAATAATTGATTTTAGAAAGCAGTCGTGTGGCTAAGTGTTTTGATGTAAGCGTTTATTCCCTTACTATTTATTCAGGAAATACTTACTAAATTTCTACTATTAACCAGGCTCTGTGCTAGGCAATGAAGATAGATGGAGAATGAAATAGATGACTGATATAATGAAACTGTACAAATAGAGGCAAAATTTATCTGAATATTTCCTGAGAATTAACTGTGATGTTTTCAGTAACACATCAGATCAAAATATTTGAAAATTCTCACATATTAAAACATACAGATACGCTGGACAAAAATGTAATAGTTGAGAAATACATAGACAATTCAACTCTTTGAAGATGTGTAATGACACCTGAGATGGCAGAGCAAGAGTTAAAAATTTCATATATATATGTATATATATAAAATACACATATACTTCTGAAAGGTGTAGAAAAGAAAAGAAGAAAGCAGACTGACTGAAGAATGACATGATGGTGGGATTCCTAGGACTTCCTTTGCCTCATCTATCCTAAGGAAGCCAGATATCCAGAAATACCAATAGGCACACACAAGAACAGCCCCAGCAAAATCCTGTCTCTCTCACTAATGATCCATGAAAGGGCATCCTAGAAAGAGAACGTTTAGACAGTAACGAATCTATTAAGGCCAATCACCACGGAAAAAAACTCTGCTTCACTCCCATCCCAGCCAGTAAAATCTGAGGGGGAGCCTAGATTTCCAACCTTGCTAGGCTGTAATGAGAGACCCCATCCTCCTCAAGGCCCTCCCTTCCACCACTGGGGTGGTAACAGAGAAGGATGAGTAAGAATCTGGGACATTTTTTGGCAGAGTGATAGACATATAGAACAATGGAACAGATTAGAGAATGCAGAAACAGACCACGCAAATATGCCCAACTGATTTTTCACAATGGTGCAAAAGCAATTAGACGGAGGAAAGACAGCCCTTCCAACAATTGATACTGGAAAAATTGAATGTTCATAGGCAAAAAATGAACATGGGCCTAAGTCTAACATGATACATACATAAACTCAAAATGAATTACACAGTAAAATGTAAAATATAAAACACTAAAAGATTTAGAAAAAATAATGGTAGATTGTCTTTCAGTGTACTTCATATGAGTGTAGGATTAAATTTTTTACACCTAAAAGAATGACAAACTGAAGTGTTAAGAAAAAAACAGAAAAAATAACAAGTCAAGGTTGTATTAATTACTGGAACACCAGCAATTTTCCAGACTGGTGCCATAACTAGGAAAAAATGCATAGATAGAAACAGCTGCAGAAATGGCAGAAATAGTAGTGGCAGACAAAATTTAAATACAGTTTTATAAACATGCTCAAGAATTAACATGAAATCAGAATATATTTTTAAAATGAAATGAAAACTTTTAAAAATGACAAATTTAAATTCAAGAGCTGAAAATTAAATTATTTCATATAAAAAGTTCACTAGCTGGGCTTAAAAGCAGATTACACATTGTCAAAGAAAAGGTCACTAAACTAGATGACATAAGAAAATGAACTATACAAACTGAGTCATTCAGAAATCTGTATGCCAAAATCAAGCCCTGAATGTACATAAAACTGAAGTATCAAATTAGATCCATGTTTGTATGGGTGGATGTAATATACTCATAAAATAGATTGTTATTCAGCAATACAAGGAAATAAACTATTCAGGCCATAAAAGGTTATGGAGGAATTTTAAATGCATATTTCTAAGTGAAATAAGTTAATTTAAAAAGGCAACATACTGTATGATTCTGAGTATACAACATTCTGAAAAAGGCAAGAGTATTAAGTAAGTAAAAAGTTCAGTGACTGCCAGGAGTTCAGGGGAGGGAGGAAGGGATGAATAGGTGGAGGCTGGGGGATTTTTAGGGAAGTGAAACTGTTTTGTATGATACTGTATTTGTTGGCACATGTCATTATACATTCGTCAAAACATACAGAATGTACAACACAGAGTAAGCTGTAATGTAAACTATGAACTTTAGGTAATCATGATAACTCAATACTAACTCATCAATTATATCAAATGTTTCAAATTAAAGCAAGATGTTAATAATAGGGGAAACGGTGTGTATAAGGAGGTTGAGGGGCAGATGGGAACTCTGTACTTTCTGTTCCTTTTATCTACAGACTTAAAACAGATCAAAAAATCTATTAATAAAAGAAGTTTAATATCACCAAGGGATAGTTTTTCAACTTCTGACTGAGTACCACCTTATTTGTTTTCTTAAGGATTGATTTATTTTTTAATTTTTTAAAAATTTTCAATTATCATGGATGCATAATTATATATTTGCATGGGGTACATGTGATGTTGTGAAACAGGCACACAATATAAATTAATTAAATCAGGGTAATTGGGCTATCTATCTCCTCAGGCACTTATCATTTCTTTGTGTTAGGAACATTCCAATTCTATTTTTTTGGTTATTTTAAAGTATACCCTAACTTATTGTTGATTATTGTCACTTTGTTGTGCTATCAATTTTGTTCATTCTATCTAAATATCTAATACATTTTTGAACCTATTAAACATCCCCACTTTATCCCCCGCTCCCTGCTACCCTTCCTAACCCCCGGTAACCTTCATTCTATTCAGCTCTCTATCTTATGAGAGCAATCATTTTTAATATTTACTCCCACATATGAGTGAGGACATGTGAGATTTGTCTTTCTGTTTTTGCCTTATTTCACTTAACATAGTGTTCTCCAGTTCCATCCATGTTGTTATAAATGGCAGAATTTCATTTTTTGTGGCTATATAATATTTCATTGTGTATATGTGCCACAATTTCTTTTATCTATCCATCCATTGATGGGCACTTCGGTTGATTCCAAATTTTGGCTATTATGAATAATGCTAGGAGTGCAGACATCTTTTTGATATGCTGTATTTTCATTTTCATTTGTTTTGATAAATTTTTAAATTTCCTTCTTAATCTCTTCACTGGTCATTTAGGAGCATATTGTTTAATTTTCATGTGTCTGCACAGTTTCCAATGTTCCTCTTGTAATTGATTTCTAGTTTTATTCTATTGTGGCCAGAGAAAATACTTGGCATGATTTCACTTTTTAAAAAATTTCTTTAACAGTTGTTTTGTGGCTTAACATATGGTCTATCCTTGAAAATGATCCATGAACTGAGGCGAAGAATGTGCATTCCATAGCTGTTGGATGAAATGTTCTGTAAATACCTATTAGGTTCATTTGTTCTATCGTGCATATTAAGTTCAATGTTTCTTTGTTGATTTTCTGTCTGGATGACCTCTCCAATGCTCAAAGTGGAGTGTTGTGGTCTCCGACAATTATTGTATTGGGGCCTATCTCTTCCTTTAGTTCTGATAATATTTGCTTTTTATATCTGGGTGCTTCACTATTGGATGCATACATATTTAGAATTATTACATCCTCTTGCTAACTATCCCCTTTATTATTGTATAATGACTTTCTTTATCTCTTTTTACATTTTTTTGTCTCAAAATCTATTTTATCTTATAGAAGTATAGTTACTCCTGTTCTTTTTTGGTTTCCATTTGCATGGAATATCTTTTTCCATCCCTTTATTTTCAGTCTGTGTGTCTCTGTGTAGTTGAAGTGCGTTTCTTGCACACAACATAATGTTGGCTTCTTTTTTTTATATTCATTCAGTCAATCTATATCTTTTGACTGGAGCATTTACTCCATTCACATGCAACGTTACTGTCAATATGTTAGGACTTATGCCTGCCACATTGTTATTTTATTTCTTATCATTTTTTGGTCCTCTCTTTCTTGCTTGCTTCCTTCCTGTCTTTCTTTGTTAAAAGTGATTTTCTCTGATAGTGTGTTTTATTACTTGCTTTTTGTCTTTTGTATATCTGTTGTAGGCTTTTTTTTTAATTGAGGATATCATAAGGCTTGCGAAAAAATTTTTTTGACCAATTATTTTAAACATATGACAATTCTGCTTACAAACAAACAAATAAGCAAAGAGAAATCTAACAGAAATTCTACCCTTTAACTACACACCCCCACTTTTAACTTTTTGTTGTTTCCATCATACCTTTTTATACTGTCTCTCAAAACGTTGTTGTAGTTGCTTTTGATAGGTTTGTTTTTTAGTCTTTCTAGTGAAGATATAAGTGGTTTATAGACCACAATTTCAGCAAGAGAGTATTTCCTATTCATGTACTTACTGTTACCAGTAAGTTTTATACCTTCAGAAGATTTCTTATTGGTCATTAATGTCCTTTACTTTCAGATTGAAGAACTCCTTTTAGCATTTCTTGTAGAACAGTTCTGGTATTGATGAATTTACTCAGCTTTTGTTTGTCTGGGAAAGTCTTTATTTATCATTCATATTTGAAGGATACTTTTGCAGGATATAATATCTAGGATTAAGGTTTTTCTTCCTTCAGCTCTTTAAGTATTCATTCCACTCTTTCCTGGCCTGTAAAGTTTCCAGTAAGAAGTCTGCTGCCAGATTTATCAGAGCTCCTTTATATGTTATTTTTTTTATTCCTTTTTTCTTGTTTCCCTTAGTGCCTTATTTTTTTTAAATCTGTGACCTTTGGGAGCTTGATGATTAAATGCCTTAGATAGTTTGTTTGGGTTAAACCTCTTTGGTGTTCTATGACCTCGTACTGGAATATTAATATCTTCAGGTTTCAAAAGTTCTTTGTCATTATTTCTTTGAATAAGCTTTCTATGCCACTATTTTTCTCTACTTGCCCTTTAAGTCCAGTAACTCTTAGATTTGCCCTTTTGAAGCTATTTTCTAGATCTCGTAGGCATGCTTCATTCTTTTTTATTCTTGTTTATGTTTTCTCTTCTTACTGTGTATTTTCAAATAGCTTGTCTTCAAGCTCACTGATTGTTTCTTTTGCTTGGTAACTTCTGCTATTGGGAGACTCTGGTGTATTTCTCAGTGTGTTAATTGACTTTTTCAGCTTCCAAATTTCTGCTTGATTTTTTTTTATTTATTAAAATCTCTTTGTTAATTTCTTGTATAGGCTTCTGAATTCCTTGTCTATGTCATGTTGAAGTTTATTGAGTTTCAGAACAGTTATTTTGAATTCTTTGTCTGAAAGGTCACATATCTCCATCACTCCAGGATTGGTCATTGGTATATTATTTAGTTCATTTGATGAAGTTATGTTTTCCTGGGTGTTCTTGATGCTTGCGGATGTTTGCCAATATCTGGCCATTAAAGAGTTAGGCATTTATTTTAATCTTCACAGGCTGGACTTCTCTGAACCCTCCCATCTTGCGAAGACTTTCCAGATTCTCAAAGGGAATTAAGAATTATGATCTAAGTCTTTGGTTCCTGTAGCCATATGAGCACTAGGGTGTCCCAAGCCCAATAATGATGTGACTCTTGAAGACTCCTGGAGAATGATCTTATTGGGTTTAGTTTTCTTTATTATTTTGTAATTAAGTGTCACTTTCAACAAATGTGACAATTTATACAATTTTTTTTTAAAAGAAATTAGACTTCATTTAAGATGTTGTCAAATATGAATGTTGACTATTATGTAACAGAGGCTATAGAGTAAATTTAGATTCTTGGTATATTTGTATAAAAATTTTTAAGCTAAAATTTTTTCAGCACCTAAAATTTCAAGAGATTGTATATTTTGATGACTTGTTAGTAAACTGAAGCTCAAATTCCCCCATATACATGTATCACATAAAGATCTACTTTTCTATTATATTAAAAGTTTTATTAAAAAGAGAGCATATCCTCTAATAGATAGCAAAGATATTATGCTTTAATTAATTTATATGCATATACATTTATATTTTTATATCTAACACATTTATAGCTATTTATGTAACCCATACAGAAATATTTCTTCAATCAAACCAAGCAATAAATGATAAAACAGATACCCATAAAAAACAAACAAATAAACAAAAAACATAGATGAGCGCCAATGAAAAGAAGCAGACAATGGGACCTTATTATTTTCCTGCATTTCTACTTGTCTTACATTCATTTAACACTCAATTCATTACTTTGCCTTTTTTCCTTTTACTAATATAATGGCTTATTGTTTTAAACTCTTTACCTGCAAAGACAAGCTTAGTAGACCAAAAAGGCATATGTTGAATCATATTTCATGTTTTCTGTTGAAAGTATATTTTCCAGATGTTGCTTCAGAAACAAAACTTTGTATTGTTTTGAAACATATTTCAGAATCTTTCCCTCATTGTTCATAGGTAAACAAACAACCAAAAGTGATCCGTGAAAGATAAGCTGTATATTTGTAATGTTCTAAATGTGCCTATGCATGAGGGAACATGAAGCTTATTATAGGTCAGTTGTACAGAATGTCTAAGGATACATGGGATGGTGTATTGCATTCACTGTAACCAATTCAGAACTTGTCTGGACATCAGGTCACTAGGTCACTCTTATTTTCCTTATTTTAATTCCCTGTTTTTTTCCAAATTTTAAAAAAGTACATGTATACACACTGCTTTTGAAGTAAAAAAAAATAATGAAATGATTCAAGATTAAAGAAAATTGTACATATCCGATATTAACAAATGATTTCACAAAATCTTATTTCTTCAGGATGTTTACAGATTCTGTTAACCTAGAGTTCAGAACATATGCTCAGGACTTGTAGACATATAAATTATTGATCAATTTGAGGCCTCCAGCTGCAAAATGACCTGTTATCTCTTAGGTTCTCTTTGATTTTTTGCAGCTTAAATATGAATCAAAAGTGGTAAATTCCATTAGAGGAACACTGATAGATTGAAACATAATTACAAGTAGGTCTATGGCAGTGATTAAGCTAGAGATGAGGACTTTCTTGCTTTGATATTCAATGTTTTTATAGTCAATGCAAGATGATGCATAATACAATTCTTGCTGGATTATAGACAGGAAAATGGACCTAAACAATTGGTGATAATTGATGTAAATTGATATATCAGAATATATTCATATTGGGGCAGATACTTCATCTGGCTGGGATGAGGGAGGAATCTTCAGCATTCGAAAAATGTGACGGAAAAAATGTAAATAGTTGTAGAACTCCCTAATTAAAGAGACTGAGATTCAAATATGAGTATTCATTCTTGACCTAAGCCCTATAAAAGTATACAGTAGTCTCCCTTTAACCACTGTTTTGATTTCTGCAATTTCAATTACCTGTTTTACAGTACAATGATATACAAATTAAACTTTATCATAGGTATGAATATATAGGAAAAAACATAGTATTATCAGGTTTGGTATCATTCTCAGTTTCAGACATTTACTGGAGGTCTTGGAAGGTCCCCCTGTGGATAAGGGGATGGACTACTGTTCTTGGAAAAGTCTAAAACATACACTCATATCTGATGACATAGCAGAATTACCTGGAGAGATTTTAAAAATATCAATTTGTGAGTCCAATTCCCCAAACATCTAGGAGGTTTAAGGATAAATATTAGAAATTTTTAAAATTTGCAGTTGAAATTATTGGTCTAAGATGATGGAATTAAACAGAAAGCCAATGATGATAACTGTATGTTCATAAAGAGAGGATGTTATACTAGAGAATATAGGTATACTCTAAACATTGTCTTGATATTTGTTGAGTCACAGATATTTTTGGCATAAAGGAGTAATGCTGAAATATAGCATTTTTGTCAGGGAACCAGATTCCACTGCACTGGCAGAAATCAGGCTCTAAAACTCCTAGCAGAGAAGAGGTTAGACTGGGGTATGGCAGATGCTGAGAGCTGTTCATCAACAGGCCATTCAGGACTTAAGGCCATGCCTGTGTTCTGTTGGAAACAACAGCAGTAATAAAGCATAAGCCAAAGGCAGATAGAACAAGGTAAACACTAGTAAATCCTATGTCAAATGTAGGAGAAAGAAGAGAAAGGAGAGAAACTTCCTATGCCAGAATAAGGATTATGTGGATATTACCCTGACTTGGTCTCCTTTCAGTGGGATTCTACCCAGGCTCTTTGATAGTAATGTCTTTTTATAATACAATTCACAGGTCAGTAACAATACTTGTTCTTTTTAAATATGATAAGCTAGACTTTATTGAAAAAGAGCCATAATGGTAGATACAGGGACACTGCAATGGGGTGAGAGAGAGAGATTAGACTCAATTCCGTGACTTTTCTTAAAAAATAAACTTTTTTTAATCACTAGAAATTTTTGGTTTCCCATCCAAGTACTAACCAAGCCTTTGATCCAGCAATCTCATTATTGGGCATCTACCTAAAGAAAAAAAAGACATTCTGTAAAAAAGACATCTGCACTCAAATGTTTATAGCAGCACAATTCACAACTGCAAAAATATGGAAACAACCAAAGTGCCCATTGATACATGAATGGATTAATAAAATGTGGTATATGTATAGCATGGAGTTCTACTCAGCCATAAGAAACAATGGTGATATAGCAGCTCTTGTATTATCCTGGGTAGAGCTGGAGCCCATTCTACTAAGTGAAATATCACAAGAATGGAAACACAAGTACCACATGTACACACTGTCAAATTGGTATTAACCGATCAACACTATGTGCACATACAGTAGTAACATTCATGTGGTGTTGGGCAGGTAGGAAGGGGGAAAAGGGGATGGGTATATTCACACCTTATGGGTGCAGTGTGCACAATCTGGGAGATGGACTTGCTTGAAGCTCTGACTTGGGTGGGGCAAATGCAATATATGTAACCTAAACATTTGTACCCCCATAATATGCTGAAATAAAAATAAATAAATAAATAAATAGGTGAATTGGATGGTATGTGACTTATAGCTCAACAAAGCTCTTATTAAAAATGATGGGAAGGAAAAAAATAGAAATTTTTAGGTTTACAGAAATAGAGTTCCCATGTATCACACACCCAATTTCCCCCATTATTAACATTTTACATTAGTATGCCGTATTTGTCAAAATTAATGAATATTAATGAATTAATATTGATAAATTATTATTGACGCAACAACATTGATTATTTTTTTTTGGTTTCTATCTAATGTCCTTTGTCTATTCCAGGACCACATCCAAGATACCACATTACATTTAGTTATCCTGTATTCTTAGGTTCTACTTGACTATTTTATTCTTATCATACAAATCTAGGATTATGGGTTTTTTAGGAAAAAGACCACAGGAGTAAAGTTCTATTATCATCACATTTCAAGGATACATACTTTCAACAGGAGTTATCACTGTTGATATTAGCCTTGATCACCAGGCTGAGGTAGTATTTGTCAGATTTATCCATGGTAAAGGTCCTCCTGTTACTCTTTTTCATACTGTAATCTTTAGAAGAAAGTAGCCATGTTCTACCTCCCTGAAGTAGGAATACCTACAATAGTAGTTTGGAATTTTTCTGCATGAGATATTTGTCTATCTTTTCCCATGTATTTATGTATTTTAGCATTTATTTATATTGGCATGAATCCATGGATATTTATTTTATACGTAGGGTTATAATCAATACCACATTATTTCTTTTCTTTTTCAAATTGCTCCAGCTTTGGCTATTGGGAGCTCTTTCAGTTGGCTCCTGTGTCTCTTTGACATACCCTCATCGTGGTATTTTTTGTTTGGTTTCTTTTTGGAGCATGGCCTTACTTTCTGGAAGTACAACATGTCCAAAGCTCATCTTACATATTTTCTTCCCCAATCCTAGAATAAGACATTTCTCCAGAGAGGCCTGATCTCATTTATTGGAGAACAGTATTAAAAAACAGGATCTGGGCACTAGGTATGCTCAGTGGGGATATCACTGATGACACAACTCAGCTGACAGAACAAGGTGATATGTGTGTGGATACTAACCTGTTCTTTATGCAACCATCTGTATCTATATGAACGTGAGTTCATAGTGATTTCTCCGATTTAAATCTACCATTCTAGCATTCTCTTCTTGCTTGTCTCCAACCTACCACTCCAACAATGAAAAACATCTTTTCCACTCTCTGCCATTCTTTTACTTAATTGTTCAATTCTGGATGTGTTTCTATAGCAGTTTCAGAATTTTTAGCCCATGCTCTTAGTAATGACTTTTTAAAAAATTAATTGGCTTATTACCAAAAGAAATATCTGAAAAAGATATATAGATGTTCAATCTAGAAATCACTGAATTTAATTTAGTTTTCTTTTTTAAGTTTATCCCAAATGTTGGAATTACAAATATGCACTTATACAACAATAACTTTTTTGTTTCTTTAGGCAAAAATAATAGGAGTAAAAAACTCCTGTGTAAATCCTTCTACAGGGGAAAATGTGTAAAACATTAAAACATTGAATATCCTTGGCTCAATAAAATATAGTTTTCAAAATTATATTTTAAAGAATTGTTTGGTTAAAAGGGACAAAGATCAATTCAAATTTGCTTGGTTATAAAAGGAGTCTTTTTGTCTTAAACAATTGCAAGGGGCAAGGATGTCCATGAGTCCAACTCAAAAGTAGGCTCTTCTTTTTCTTTAAGAAATGTATTTCCATGACAAAAGTTATAGCTACCAGTAAGCTAAGGCTCACATGCTTGGAAATTTTTTATCACAAAAAAGAAAAAAAGTAGCACCTGCTATAATCCTGATTGAAATAATGCTGGGAAGAGGGGTAACGTTTCTGGTTTGCAGTATGTGTCAATGCTTTCGCTCAAACACTCTGGCCAGAAATATAAAGTACTAAGACTGAGAAAACAATGGTAGAAAAGCATTGTACTGTGTTAATTCCAATACAGAAGAACAAAATATTATATGTAAATTCTTACTTTCTTTGAAAAACGTATAACAGCATATTTTTCTTACTAAAGTGGCATTAATCAAGAGATATATCTGAAAAAATTAACTAAAGTGTATTATTTAATACTCAAATAGCAATTAGAAGTCTTAGAGACTGTAAAAAATAAAACGGTTTAAGAAGAAGGAGATTTGTTGGAAGGAACATGAATATTATTAAGGGAAGATAAAATGGATTGAACTTGAAAATGATCCCTTTAATCCATCTCTTGAGTATGTTGATTATGCTTATGCTCAGCTGGAAAAATAATTTAGCTTTTATAAAATAGAGCTGTAAAGTGTATAACATGTAAAAATAATTACATCAGTTGGAATCTTTAGAGATTATGCCCATGTGCATTAAAGTTTTAACAAGAAGTGATTTTTGTGGCTATTAGGAAGTCACAGACTTTAGATGATGCTTCTGCCAATCATATAAGTCACTGAATATATAGGACAAAATAAAAAGTCCCAAAAAACAAACCTGATACACACACACACACACACACACACACCCCTCATTTCTGTTATGATGATTGCTCTATGGTAATAATTATCCTTACCCTCAGCTTCCCATGAATTACTCAGCAAATATGGCCCAGATGCAACTGTCTTATTAATGAAGAACAGTATGACCTTGTTTTGATTATTCCACATTATATGCCTGTACCAAAACATCACATGTACCCTATAAATATATACAACTTTTATGTACCCATAATAATTAAAAACAAAATATGAAAAAAACAGTAACCAAAATAAAGGAACAAAAAGTAGGAGGTTGCCTAAACTTGATGTTTGAGGGGATGTAGGAAAAAATAAAACACAGAAGGAGCAGTGAATATTGTGGGTTCTGGTATTTTGTGATCTCCACTTGTGGCTTCTGGCAAGAGAATAAACATTATTGGCTCTAGATTACCAGGCAAAATGTATTCTGATTATGGGACAAGTATTTGAGAACACAGGGAAATCTCCCTTTGGTCTAGGAGAGCCATATGTAGGAGAGAGGGTCCAGAAATTGGGCTGGAGGTTGTTTACATCAGTGCATCCCTACCTATTACCTGAAAAGATGTTTCTCATGGCACGCTGTGGACAGTGAAAGGAAAAGAAGTGTGAATTCACCCACTATTTACTGGCGAAAGCTATACTCAACTATGTTTATGCATTAAAGAATAAATAGGATTTTGAAGGTTCTAGATTCTACTGTCATATACAAGAAAATGAATGTCACACTCGAGATGCCAAGATAAGGCATGCACTCAAATTACAGAGATAAAAAAAATCAATTTTGGAGCACAGAAAGAATTACCAAAATGAGAAGGGAATTTCGGAGAGCACTGCATTGGATTCTCAATTAAACACGAGAAAGCATGTGTAATAAAACAGGAGGTAAGAGATAAAGTGATTGGATAACAGATTTTATGTAAGGCAAGCTGGTAGGAGTTTAGACACATAATGAAATAAGAAGTTAAAGGCAGACATGGAAGTATTTTAAGGAGAATAAATTTTAATTAATGGACTACTTTTTCAGACTCAAAACTTTAGAATTTATTCCACGAACAACAAAATCAGTGATGTGGTAAGCAAAATCAGGAAGTCAAGTTGTTTGGAGGAAGAAGAAATGATTAGAAGAAAAGGAAAGAAATAAAGGAAGGAGAGGGAGGAAAAGGACGGAGGGAAGGAGGAAGCAAGGAGAGAGGGAAGAAATAAAGGAGAAAAGGAAATAAGGGAGAGAGTGAGGGAGACAGTGAGAGGGGACAGTTATGGAGAACAGTGTTCTCACCTGTGCATACTGAGATTCTGAGGATGATGTCATAAGATATAACAGACATCTTATTTCATGTTCTTTCTTGGCTGCAAGAATCGTTGTCATTGTTATTACAGCTGACATTTATTGGGCACTCACTGCATGCCAAGAACCATGCTAAATACTTTCAGCATCTGACCTTCCAGTAGCATTCAACCCGTTTAACTACTCCCCTTCTTTCAACACCGTATCTCTTCTTTCCATCTTTTCTACCATCTCACGGTCACAAGTGATCTGGAATTTATATCTCCAACACACAATGCCAACTAGATATCCAGAGTGATATATCTTAATGCCTATTAGAAATTTTCTTTTGGATGTTTCACAGGCACATTAAACATTCTGAAAAATAAAATCATTTTCTTTACTCAAGCATGCTCATCCTTCATCATTTACTATCCCAGTAAACAGTCAACCAAATGCAATGATGTATATGGGTTACTTATATTAATAGAAAAAGGTAATCAGGAAAAAAAAGCATAAAACAGAAAAATGCCTATGGTATGGAGTATAAGCAGAAATATTAATATATTTCAAGCCTCACAGAAGAAGGGCTCTTATACCCACTCTCTGGTTTTCCTTTCTTTCTCATTCTTTCAACTGAACAAATTCAGCAAAAATATAGCCAGACTACTTACAGCATCAGTGTTCACTGTTCCTAGATAGTCATAAATATGACAAGGAAGAAATGAGTAAACCGACAGGCTAGTATACTGCCCAAGCCCCAAGAAAGTATGAACATTATTGCATGTTACAGTGTCAAAATGTGAGTATTTCTAATCAAGTTCTTCCTATCTGATCAGGTTTAGAAAAAAATTCTAAAGTTTTGAGGATTTAATTAATGAATTAGAAAAAATATTGCATTTTATCATGGAGTTTATTTATTTAGAAATGCCTTTTAACCAATCGTATTTAAAGCAGTGTTCCTGTAAAGTTAGTCTGTTCTAATTTATATTATTAATTTTAATACATAGCACATTTACAGTGAAATGTGTATAAAACAAAGTGAGGTAATAATTCAGTTCATTTAAACAGTTCAGCTTTTAAAAAACATTTATTGAGCTGTAATCTTTAAATATTATATTTGTTATGAAGAAAAAGAGTTAAGGAAAAAAAATAGCCTACTACATGGATCTGAGGGGCAGAGCTTTAGAGGATCTTATCCTGAATTAAAAAAACATACTATAACATTGTGAAGCTGGCACAACTGGGCTCTCTTTTGTATTACATACTACTATGGGTACGGTTCTTTTCTCAGCTTTTAAAAAATTAATCGTCTTTTCTATTATATCTTACATTTAAAAATGTCTTCATTTTAGAAATACCACAGTTCTATTTTAACTGCCTACTTATAATACTACAAAGCATTCATTATAATAAAGTAATATTGCTCATAAAAGGAAATATCTACTGGGCACCTACCGTGTACTGTACCATACATCAGGCATAGCAGTGGACAATGAAAAGATGAACACTGCTTTATTGTTCCTATAGTTTAGAAGAAGATATAAATGATACCTCACTTGATACTATTGAACAGATAATTATTGTGCATCAACTATTTGCCAGGAACTATGCTAGGGCCGAATCTAGTGCCAAGAAGACAGATAAAATCCCTGTTGTCTTAGTCCATTTTTTGTTGCTGTAAAGGAATACCTGAGGCTGGGTAATGCATAAAGAAAAAGGTTCTTTTGGCTCATGATCCTAGATGTCTGGAAAGGTTAAAGATTGGGCATCTGTATCTGGTGAAGGCCTCGGGCTGCTTCCACTCATGTCAGGAGGCAAAGGGTAGTCGGTTGTGTAGAGATCACATGGCAAGAAAGGAAGCAAGGAAAAAGGGGAGGTGCCAGGCTCTTTTTAACACCCAGGTCTCAAGAGAACTAATAGAGTGGGAACTCCCTCACCATGCAGGAGGGCATTAACCTATTCACGAGTGCTTTGCCTCCATGACCCAAGCACCACCCACTAGGCTCCACCTCCAACATTGGGATCAAATTTCAGCATGAGGGTTGGAGAAACAAACATCCAAACTATAGCACTGGTCATTACTATGCTTGCATTCATGAATACGTATTTACAAAATGTGTGTATGTGACATGGAAGAGAGGTGTAGGGTACTGTCTCCATCAAGAGTAATAGTCCAGCAATTTGGAAAAATTTTCCTGGAAGAAATGATAGAATGTACATCAAAGATAAATATCAATTAGAGTAAGAAACATATAACCCCTCATTTCTATTGCATGCTAGCATCTGGGACATGGTGAGTCTTCCAATATATTAGTTATAACAATTGATTTGTTAACTGTTGAAGGATATGTAATGTTAATTCAATGTAGATTGACTTTGGTTACATTAGTCGCTTAACCTTAATACATTTGAATAAGTACCTGTAATTGTTAGCATACAAAAAATACAACTGGTAAGACAAAACTAATACTTAAGCACTACAAAACCTATCACACTCAACAAAAATGAGCATAAATTATTTCAGGATCATTTGCTCTATTAAATTACCTATTCTATCTTTCAAGTGAGATGCCTGAATAATTGAGATACTCATATTGTGGTATTTACCTTTTACCAGTTATCAAAAATATAGAATATGGAGGAAGATTCAAGTACAACCAACTTCTAGACTTCTGCATGCAATGGCGTTATGGAATTCCCATCTCTACTTGGAAATGCTCTCCACTCATCTGCTAGTATTTGTTCTTACTAAAAAGAGATACACAAGATGGCAACAATGTCTAAATAGAGAGCAGATATGTCATGTGTAAGTAATGATAAGGGAGAAATAAAAAATGTATATTTTAGGATAAGAACATTATATGATCCGAAAGGTAAGTTTTGAATTTTTAAATAATTAAAATCAATTGATTTGAGATCTAAATGAAAAAGAAAACATCATTCACAGCATGTGTTATTGGGCAATTGCCTATTTTTTGCATCATAAACATTAATATTTTGAGGAACAATTAAATTTTCCCCAAAATTGCTTTCTCTTCTCATGTACATAGCTTTAGTCAGAAGCAAGATTTGAAACAAGAATGGATAATTTTGTTTAATGAGAGGGAAAACCAGAGTATTTTTTGAGATGTGAACAGAAACTAAATAATCTCACAAGACATTGAAGAGTAATAAGTCTATAAGACTTTTCTGAAATTCCAAAACCTTGGCTTTCACAGTCATCAGAAAAAAGACTATCTGCCTTCTTTGCTACAAAGCACATATTCATGAGCTTGCCCATCAGAAAATGGAAAGAATGTGTAGGAGAGATAGTGAGAAAGTGCCTTGGACTTGAGAACAGATCTCTTTCTCGTTATACACTGTCCAGGGACACCATTTGAGGGAACTCGTGATTTCCAAATCTGGAACCCACCAGAGGACAGCTCTTTCACCTGTACCTCGGTTACTTTGCTTGCTGACAGTGAAAAACTCATGCTTCCTCCAAAATTCAAGACAATTTTTTTTTCTCTTCATATATCCAAACTCTGCCCATCAGATCTATAGTATTTGTCAAAAGCCTCTTGTCCTGTGGTCCTTCCTAATGAGCTAGGGTTTGCTGCCATTCATTCCTCCTCATGAAAATGGGGAAAATATCTCTGGGGTGCCAAAATCTCTTGCTAAAAATAATCTGCAAACCATTGCAACTGAAAGAATTTCACCCATAATTGTTTCTTAACCTGCTTTTTGCCATAATTTTTACCAACATTTAATAGGATAATTAATATGTTCAGGCAAATATTTCCCGTCAGATCCATCAGGAACTATTTTGAAAATCAGTTTTAGTTTTTGAATAATGAAAGACAGACATTTAATAACAGGCTTTAGGAGATTTTAATGTCTTTATGATTTTGGCAAAATTTATACCTCATGTCAATATTAGCTTCAAAGAAACAACTTTTCAGTTTTTGGCTTTGAAGGTATATTTCAAATTCTCATGAAATCTGTTTACATACAAAGATTGATCTAATGTAATCAAGATTAAATGGACAAAATGAACATTGTCTCTAATGTTTCATATAACCAAAGCATATATTTAAATACTATAGGAATTAACAAAAGGAGAGAATAATTCTGATCAATGCGATATGACTAATGTGAAAATATTAAAGAGGAAGTACATTTTTAACTATTCTTTAGAGGGAAATTATATATTGCTCTATACCGACACTTAAAATTTTCAATATTAGCAAAATTGCTTTTATAAAATATTCTTTCTTTGACAATATGTCTTAATCAATCACTCAAGGAAATTCCCAGAGTTTCAGCCAGGGTTTGCAGGTAGTTATGCAGAACTGAGTGTTCCACTCATGGAGCTATAAAAGCAAGTTCTGTAGGAATGGATCAGAGATCTAGATAAGAAGTGATGATTATCTAAGCAGCCCACATTTTATACATGAGGAGACTGAAAGTAAATTGCTTTCCAAAGTCAGAATCAGCCTGAGGTTATAAAACCTCTCTAGGGTGGCCTAATTCACAGGGTTCATTTACTGGAACACAGAACAATGCAAAATCAAGTATTCTCTAACTGTAAGATTATAATTCTTAAGTTTCCTTTTCCACTACCGGAGTTGTACTGAAATGAATTCCATGAGTAGAAATGTGCCACTGTTCTTGGTCACTTCCCAATTTCTCGAATCCAACAAGACATATTTGTATTATGACCATTTTAACCGTAACAGCAACTGTGAGAGAACAAAGAAAATATTGCCAGGAACATTGAGGATATACAATAATGTATCAAGATCAGATACAGAAACCTTTGCCAAACTTTACATTTTGTAAATGTGCTGTTCTGTGTACTTTGGAATAAACTAACATAATATTTGGCAGAAAATGACGCTATCAAATAATGTATGTACTGTTCATATAGACAGTATCCTTCATGTAGACACTGTGTATCCTTCACTTACTGCAGTCGTTAATCCTCATAACAAGAGTATTGAAGTATAGCCTTTAAACTATACTCTCCAAAATATTTTCCTAGTGAGGACCCACTGAAATTAAAAACCATTACTAAGCTCCAAAATATATATTTTATATGTATAAATATATAAAATATGTTATATATAAAATATGTACATATGTAAAATTGAAAATGATATATGCAATCAAGAGACATAAGATTCATTTAAAAAGAAAAGAAGAAAGAAGTTGTAAGAAAGAATTAAAATAAATTATTTTACTAGTCAGATTCTTCAAAAAATCCTAATAATATTTAAACATGTTCAAAACAACCACAGGAAGTAGTTATTATTATCCTGATTTTATAAGTGAGAAAAATTAGGTTCTGTGCTGTATATTATTCATGCATGCATTTATTCAAAATATAGCTATTATGAGTCTGCTATGTTTACCACTTTGTTCAGCGAATAAAGACATGAATAAGCCCTAAGGTCATGAAGTTTACAGTCTAGCAGAGAAAATAAATAACAGAAATACATATGTTTTCTAGGTCTTGGAAAAGACTAATAGGTAAATTTAGATAGAGTAAGGAATGGAGGGAAATATATAAAATATATAAAAGTTGGCGTTGCTATTTTAAACAAATATCAGGGTGACAGCTCTAAGTATCTGAGTAGTGACCTCCATCAGGTGAGGTAGAGAACCATGGTGATGATTAAGAGCATTTCAGTTAGAGGAAATCCCAGGAGCTAAGATGCTGTAGGCACTTTACCCAGAGTGACTCAGCTGAGAAATGGTGGGGCCAAAGTTTGAATTTTCTTCTTAATGAATTCAGAGCCTGTATTCTTACCTGCTACTGAATACCAGGACATGTTTTATTTCCCATGACCTCTCCAACATTGGACTATTTCAGACATTGTAAGTTTTAACAATTAAAAAGCAAAAATAATGGCTTGTGTTCTTTTTTATTTGTAATTCATTATTAGTAAAGTTGAACATGTTGTATTAATATTTCTGTTATTTGTATTTCTTTTTCTGTGAATTACCTATTCAGAGTCTTTGTTTATTTTTCTATTGGATTGTTCACTTTTCTAAACTTTAAACATATATGCACACAAACATACACATACATACCTATATAAAACATCAACACTTTAGTTTATTACTCATACTAAAATATTTTATCAGTATTTTATTTATAACTTAGCTTTTTAATTTGTATATCATATTTGTACACATTTTTGGGATACGTGTGCTATTTTTATACATGTATACAAAGTGCAATGATCAAACCAGGATAATTGGGATATCCATC
The DNA here is from genome assembly GCA_004363605.1 of Indri indri. Classification (NCBI taxonomy): domain Eukaryota; kingdom Metazoa; phylum Chordata; class Mammalia; order Primates; family Indriidae; genus Indri; species Indri indri. The sequence continues at coordinate 26,914 of RJWJ010009992.1, read as the reverse complement.
ACCTCATTTATCTTTTTTCATGTTTGGAACATTATAATTCTTCTTTTCTAGCTATTACGAAATATACAATAAATTACTGTTAACTATTTTTCCTACTGTACTATCAAATACTAGAAGTTATTTCTTTTATCTGTCTATATTTTTCTAGCCATTAACCATCCATGTTGCTGCACATGACAGGATTTCATTCTTTAATATGGCTGAATAACACTTAGCTTTTAATGGGGTCTTTGCATAGATGTTCTAAATTTATAAATTAAACGGATAAATATTTTATTTTTCCAAGGTTTAATTTGAACAATTACAAAGTAAGGCAAAATATTGATTTTCCCCACACCATTTTAAAATAAAATTTTTACTTGGTATCTGTTATCTTCTGTTCCTTCCAACAATGATTATGACTTTTAAGGTCTTCATTCTCTATTGGACTGTTGCTGAAGACTCCAATCATAATTATGATTTAATCTCTTTTATGCAATTCATTCTATCCATGGTTATTTTGATGGATTTTCACATCATCTATTTATTCATATTCATGGAATAGCATACCATTTTTGTCAGTAACATTCCCCTACATGAATTTATTTATTTTTCCAAAATGCTAGTGAGATGTCTCACAAAAACCAAGTCAAATAGGTTTAGGATGTATTGTACATTATATATTGTTCTCTGCTTCTGTACCCACCATTCCCTGGGAAAATCGCAAATCATGTTAAAAGCTTTGAGAAGTCTTGCAATAGATAAATGAATTTTCCAAGCATTTTTCAAATTTATATAACTATGGATTATTATTTTTTTTTTACAGTCATACAGAATGGATACAAAATCCTTTGCGAATCTTAGTCTGAAGAGAAAACTCATTGTCACAATGGTAAAGGTGCTCTGTGTTTGACCTCAAAATACCCCTTTACTTACCCCACCCTCTGTGCTGGCAATGATTACTATACTAATCTTAAAACACCTGCCCTTCTTTTCTTTCAGCACTTTATTTATATTGTACTGGTTTACATCGTACTCCCTGTTTCCTCATGACTCCTTGTTGGATGAACCCGGACTTCATTAGAGGTACCATCTAAATAATAGTCCCTAAACAAAGATATTCAGATTCCTCTCTTGAAAAGCAATCTCATGCTCATATGCAACATTTTAGAACATTTGAGAGATAGTTTTCATACACTGTGGCTAACTCGTTGATAAAACATTACATCTACTACCTCCTTTTAGGAAGTATTGACGTCATGGTACCAATTATAGCCTTTGGTGGCTGCTCAGTTGGAGTTTTGAACTAACACACTGCAGTGTAAGGAAGGTCGATGACAGAACTGACTTGACCTCTTGCTGTGTATTAGCACTTCCTCTCTCAGTTATTTATTCTTGTTCTAATTAAATCTTTAGATGTGAGAAGTATTTATTAGTCCTAGTTAGTTTATTGAGGGACAGATAGGAGAGAGAGAGAGCAATTTTTCTTTCCAGAGGAGAAAGGAGTCAATGAATTAGTCAATTTAGGTCATGATTAAATGGGCCACAAACTATCCATTCATTTATGTGTTCTGAAAATCAATGATTTTAACGGCGCCATTGAAATGAGTCAGATGGCCTTTACCAAGATGAATTTGTCGCTACAGTTTGAATACCATTGTGGGTTAAACAGACTATCATCAGTATCCACTTTGAATTGGGAAGTTTATAAACATAGATTTAACAATAAATTTCTCACCTGAAAAAGCAGTCCTTTCTAATATTAGGCAATTTTTACATGTTGTCCCTTCTGCTCCCCTTGCCTCTCCCTTCATCCCACTGACTTGTATATTTTTCCATGTTGGCAGAAAGATCTATGCATAGGATGATAATGTTATGAGATGCATACAATTTCTTAATGATTTTATTATTGAAAGATAATATAAATAATTAAATAAAAGCCGTGATTTCATTTCAGCAAAATGAAGGATGGGAAAAGATAGTCTCTAAGTTTCCTACCACATTGGCAATTCTATGAATTATAAATAATTCTAAAAATATTTATAAGAAAGCAATGAAATCGGCAGTAAGTAATATAACAATTAAGAACATGGACCATGAAATTAGACATCTAATGTTAAATTACAACTTCACCTGTTTTGCTCCGTGATAATGGATTTGTGCATTTAATTTATTGTTACGAAGTTGTTCATAGCAGACTTTTATAATTCATTAATGTCTGTGGTCACGTCCCCTCTGTCATGCCTGATATCAGTAATTTATATCTTCCCTCTTTTTTATTTATCAATATAGATATAGAATTTATCAATTTTCTTATTCATTTCAAAGAACAAAATTTGATTTTATTGACATTTATATATTTTTATTTTCGCTTTCATTGACTTTGATCTTATTTTTTAGTTTTTCTCCTTCCATCTACTTACGTTGTATGTAATTTGGTCTTCTATTTCTGGTTTCTTAGGATAGCAACTTAGATTATTGATTTTAGACTTTTTTTTCTAATATAACAATTTAAAGGTAAAATTTTATTACAAAGCACTATACCTCAAAATTTTTAATAAGTTGTATTTTAAGTTTTATTCAACTCAAAATTTTTAAAATTTCTCATGCTAAGTCTTTTTCTTTATATTTTATGTAGAAGTATATTGTTTAACATCCAAATACTTGAGGATTCTCCAAATATCTATGTGAAATTAATTTCATCATTATGAGAGAACATTTTCTGTGCAATACCAAAGTTTTAAATTGAGACATTTTATGACTCTAATTATTATCTGTCTTGATAAATGAGTCCTGTGCACTTGAAAATCATATTTATTCTATAGTTGTTGAGTGTTCTATAAATGTCATATTAACCAAGTTGGTTGAGTATGTTAAATCTTCCATATCCTTATTATTTACAAACTATGAATTACTGAGGACTGTTTAAATCTCTACTTAAAATTGTGAATTTGTTGTATTTTGATTTCTGTCCTTTTTTTTTACTTTTTATATTTTGAAATTGTGTTATAAATGTAAACATTTAGCATTATTATTATATATCTTCTTGATTAATAATTAACCTCTTATTCTGAAATTCACCTCCTTATCTATGATAATATTAAGCTTTGGGTCTATTTTTCCAGATATTAATATAATTATCCAGATTTATTATGATTAATTTTTTACTATGCCATTTTTTTTCCCTTTTATTTTAACTTACCTTGATCTCTAAATTAAAGTTGGGTTCTCTTAGACAGCATGACATTGGATTGTTTTTAATCCAGTTTCTTTTAATCCATCTTTCTTTTAATTGGAATATTTGGTCCATTTATACTTAATGCAAGTAACATATGGTTGCAATTCAATAAATCATATGATTATTTGCTATTTGCTTGATTTTCCTTTTCTCCCTCTTCTTTTGTCTCCTTTAGATTAAAAATTGAGTATATTTTAATATTGTTTTATCTCCAATAGTGCCTGTTAACCTCCCACTTTGTTTTAAATTTTAGTGGCTGCTCTTGGGTTAATAAAGTGCATCTTATCTCATCATAATCTAACTTCAAATAGTTGTATAGCTTTTCATATATAATGTAAAAACCATACATTATACTTTCATTTATCCCCTCTTATTCTTGCACAATTTTTATTTTATATTTTAGTTAAACATATGGTATCAATCTAACAATGCATTCTTGTTTTTCCTTTAATTTGTCTTTTAAATACGTTTTTAAAATAACAAAAATCTTTTTATCTTTACCTTCGGATATGCCATTTTTGGAGCTATTTTTTCCAAGGTTCCATCTGGTGTTATTTTTCTTCTGCATCAAGAACTTCCCTTAACATTTTCCATAGTGCAGATTTATTGGCATCAAATTTTCTTATAGTTTCACCAGTCATGTTTGGGTTGGCTGAGGTTTTTCTTCAGTAGTTTTCCCCAAAGAAAAGTTTCCATGTTCAAACCATCCAACTATAGCATTTGTTTTTGAGGACTGTTAAGTTTTTCCTTGGCTCACACTTTCTTTTTTAAAGGATTTTATAACTATCACTCCATTGTCATCCGTTCTTAAATATTGCTATGGAATTGCCAGAGCCTGATATATTTTCCCTTTAAATGTGACCATAGGAATGCTTTTCCCAAAGTTTGAAGTCCAGCAACTTAAGTAACATATATCCTAGTGTTAACAAGTGTGGATCAATTCTTCCTGGCACACTGGATGTTCTTCTGGGGAGTTTCATGGCAACTTTCATTTTAGAAAATGTTTCTAAATTATAAATATTTATTTTATTACAGTAGTTGAATTTCATTTCAGAAATTCCAATTATGCACATATATGAATCAAATTTGTGTTTTATATCTATCATTTTCTCTCAACATTAAAAAATATTGATCTCCAGCACATTTTATATACATTTCTCATTTTTGGCTTGTCTCTCTCTTATTGTCCTTTCATTAATTAACCATTTCCACCATGGTTACTTCAATTTTATCTATATGGCAGTTTTAATTATTCTTCTTTTCTGAGTTCTGTGAGCTCAATTTCAGCCATCTGCTGCCTTCCATCTCTTTCAAGAGTCCTTGCATTTCTACTTGTGTTCTTACTTTTTAGAATTGATTAATTTATATTTCACAGGAAAAAAAAATGTGATTTCGATTGTCCTTTCCTACATGGCAACATTTACCTGGTGAGTCGTTCTTTATCTGTTACTAATCACACTCTTCTGCTTTTCCTATTCATGGAACACTTTTATATTGACATTTTGTCATCCCTTTTAGTTATTCCTCATTGAGTGAACTGGGTTTCCCAGATCAGCTGTTTGTTGGAGGTTCTTGTGTTAGAGCAAGAGGCAGGGAAGTATTTCAGGCTATCTGGTTTCCACAAGTAAAAGATTTCTTCCTCTCAGCTGCTGCAGAGACAGGCTGCAATTTAAAAATATGGCATGCATGCATTATTACTCTTTGCATAGCACGACCCCCTCTGCACTTGTAAAATATAAGGGCATTATGGGTCCTCTTTCCATACCCACTTTGTAGAAACACAAATAGCTCTTGCATTGTGCTTTCTCACCTCAGGAAATATATTCTCATTAATTCTTTGGAGAGCTCTCAGCACTGGTCCCTCCTCAGCTTCTTACCACTTCCTACCTTGTATCTCCTAGAGAGACTCAACTTGGAATCTATCTTTAGTTTTGACAACTTTTGAATTTGCATATTTCTTGTTATTCTTTTCTTTTGTTTTTCTTAAATTTCCAAAAGCATAAGGAAGGAAATGCTGACTTTAAACAGTCATGTTCATTTTAGAATTATCCCTTTAAAAAGGTTTATCCTCGTGAATTTTTAAGTTTTATTATATTGCAACATAAACAAATTGATAAAATTTATAATTTGAAAAATGCTGAAACTCCCCGCTGGATTTTCACTGATTCTTTCATCCTTTGACCTTTTGTCACATGCTTTTTATAAAAAGTCTCTGAATTAAGCCATTAAATTAAGTGGCAATAAAATCCCAGCAGCTCATAGAACTGAGTTAATTACTAAATCCTAAATCCAAAGTCAAAAGTTCTTCTATCTCAATCACGAGCATTGCACATTGTCTTCTTGTCTTGGACTATTTTTATCAGGCACATTTAAGGATGCAATGGTACTGCAAAGTTTTTACTGAGCTTTTTCTTTTTGTTTCCAAAATCATCACAGCACATTTACATCCATTCGTGTATTACAGAATGGTTACCGAGTGCCAAATATTTCAGAAGTCTTATTTTTTATTTCAGAAATATTTGAAGATGGGGCTGTGGGAGACAGCTTTGGTGCCCTAGTGAGGGCTTTCTTCCTGTCTTGCAAACAGAGATCACCTTGCTGCTTTGTCCTCACATGACAGAGAGAGAGGAAGAAGGAAAGTTCTCTTGTGTCTTCTTTTGTAAGGGCACTAATACTATCATAGGTGCTCCACCCTCGTGCATTCAAACTTAATTACCTCCCAAAGACCCCATCTCCAAATACTATTACAAGGGGAGTCGTGGCTCCAACATAAAAATTTTGGAGAGAACACAATTCAGTCCATAGCATATAATGAAGTAGCGAGTCTGTGGACATCATTTCATAAAACAGGTTGGCTCAGAAAGATACCTTTGAGCGTCCCTGGTTCCAAGCCCTTATGTGGGAATAATTAGTTAACTAATGTAAATTCTAAATGTTGTAAACAAAATCAGCATAGTTGAAGATATTTAAAAGTCTCTACATTAACATACTTTAAGTCTTATAATAACCCTTTACATTTGCTCTTTCTTTCCACATATGCATATTTATATATCCCCTCTGAAAACATATTTCCCATTGAAGGCATAGTTCAAACTTAAATTTGTCTTCGAGCATGGGATTTGAAGGATACAGCAGTGACTGGGTCATAGATTGTGCATGGTGATTGGACACATCTTATTGCCATGGTGATTAACACAGATCCAGTTACCAGCCTGTTACATGTATTAGTAGGTTACATTCAGCTACTGGAACCAGAGCCATGTTTTAGTTAATTGTAGTTCTGCCAGAAAGAGCATAAACGTGGTATTCTCTAGTAAGACATGACTAGAAACACCTCAATGAAACTATTTTTTCTCACTTCTGTCATATCTACCCCACCACCTCCTCACTGTGTACATCGACCTCTTCTGTTAGGATAGAACCCGATATGCAGTGAGCCTCAGAGGCTGATAACCAAGACAAAATGAATGGTTATAGCCTTTATTTCTCTGCTCACCTACCTTAGATTCTTTGTCCACTAGCTTTTCCCTGTTTAATGACTGGCAAACATGGAGGCAATTGTGCTTTATGTTTGAAAGTTACCTTTGAGTCATATGAAATGATGAAATACTCATTTGGGCCAAGGCCTTTTTTGTATGTGGAGAAAAATTGGGCAAAGAGTAAATTAAAAGTTTTATATGGTACATCCAACTTTACCACAATAAAAAATATCGTTTCTGGTTTTAGACGGTAATTCCACATAGGTTGCTTTGAATGAATTAGAACAGGTGAAACCTTATTCCCAGAAGACACCAGTTCCTTAGTAAACCAGCTTTCCTTCGGAGGGGAATGATTTTCTGATTCTGAGTAGGGAGGGAGTTGGAATGCAGGCGGGTAATTAAACGTTCTTAACTGCATGAAATAATACGATACTAAAAAGGTTTGTTCCTCTAACTAATCTCCCCAGGCTGAAACCCTGCATGCTTCTAACCTGCAGAGCTTCACCTTCAGCATATTCTCCAAAGTAGCTCAGAGGTATATAAAAAAATATTTTATATCTATCTGGTTTAATGACCTTAGTATGTCTCTAGTGTTTTACAAGATAATGTCATGTAACTTACTGCACTGCAATTCTATAAAGTAACTTGTTCTCATTTTATAACTAAGTTCAAAGACCTAAAGAGGGTGGCTCCAGATTTTATACCTTAAACCCTGATCATATGATCAATACCTAACTCCATGTGACTATATCTTACTAATTTACCTGATTTTTCTGTTGACTCGTTCTTGTTTTGACCATACTTCCCATTCAATTACTTCTGCGTAGCTAACGTAGAGACAACAGAAATCTATTCTAAACCTCATCTATGTTACAAATGATTAAACTTCAATGCGATACTTAATAGCCTAAAGGAACACAGCCAATTAGTCACAGAATTGATAACAAAACACAGGAGTGACCTGAAGTCTTGTTCAGTAATGTCTACAACTGTGTGTGTGTGTGTGTGTGTGTGCACGCGCGCGCGCGTGTGTGTGTGTGTGTGTGTGTGTGTTTTCATTCTGAGCAATTGTGAAACTGGGCTAGAAAGATAATGAAGAATGAAATAATGCCTACTTCATTGTGGGAGTGCTCTGTAGAAGATGTAAAAACAATGCTTGAAATCTAAAGGCAAGAAATAGTTTTCTTCCCACCTCAATTCTCAGCTTTTCCCAGGTAATATCATGTTCTTGTTCTTTATGTTTTGAATAAGAATCTTACTTGTTCACATCAGAAGTGGTTGAATTTATTAGAAGTTTCTGCCTTTTAGGCAGGCTTCATGCTACTAAAAATACAACAGATACTGAAGGTAATAGTTTTGAAATGTAGAAGGAACATTCTTCAGTCTCTGCTTTTTAAGGATTTCTTGTGAAATACTCAAAATAGGAAACTGAATTTTGGGGAACCAATAGGTAAGGGAGCATTTTCTCCTCAGGATAATATATGTATTTTATATTTCTCTTGATATTTCTTCCTGTTTGCTTTTCGACTAAAAAAAATGCCTAATTTATGTGGTATATCAAAGTGGACTGGTGGTAGTGATCTGTCCTGGGTATAGGTAAATAGATGATTCATTGTCTCTAGAGAATGTAAACAATAATGAAACTGACTATAATCGGTATGACTTTTATTAACATCGTGAACTGGCAATTTTGAACAATTACAAAGATAAAATATTATACTTGATATATTGGTTATTTCTAAGTTTGGGCAATTATGAATAAAGCTGTTATAAACATTTATGTGCAGGCTTTTGTGTGGGTAAAAGTTTTCAACTCATTTGGATAAATATTAATACCCAGGAGTTCAATTGCTAGGTCGTATGATAAGATGTTTAGTTTTGTAAGAAACTGCCAAACTGTCTCCCAAATTGGATGTACCATTTTGCATTCCCACCAGCAATGAAATAGTGTTCCTTTTACTCCACATACTTGCCAGCATTTGGTGTTGTCAATGTTTTGGATTTTGGCTGTTCTAATAGGTTCGTAGTGGTTTCTCATTGCTGTTTTGTTTTGCAATTACCCAATGACATATAATGTTGAGCATCTTGTCATATGCTTGTTTGCCATATGTATATCTTCTTTGTCAAGGCATGTGTTCAGGTCATTTGCCAGTTTTTAGATTGGATTGTTATTTTCTTATTGTTGAATTTTAAGAGTTATTTATACATTTACCAGATATGCATTGTGCAAATATTTTCTCTGAATCTGTGGCTTGTCTTTTTATTCAGTTAACAGTATCTTTCTCAGATCAAAAATTTTTAATTTAATGGAGTCCAACTTACCAATTTTTCTTTCATGGTTTACGCTTTTTGCATTGTATCTGAAAAGTCATTGCCGAACTCAAGGATAACTTAATTTTTCTATATTATCTACTATAAGTTTTTTAGTCTTGCTTTATATATTTAGGTATATGACACATATGATTAATTTTGAATTAATTTTTGTGAAAGGTGTAACATCTGTCTAGATTATTATTTTGCATGTGAATATTCAGTTGTTCAGACATCACTTGTTGAAAGGACATTCTTTTATTCATAGACTTGCTTTTGCTCCATTGTCTAAGATCAGTTGACATTACTTGTGAGAGTCTATTTCTGGGATCTTTATTCTGTTTCATTGACCTATTTGTCTACTCTTTCACCAATATTATACTGTCTTGATATTTATAGCTTTATAATAAGTCTTGAAGTTGAATAACATCAACTCTTTCCTTTTGTTCTTCTCCTTCAATGTGAGGAAAATGATTTGGCTTATACACTGAAAACAATGATGAGTTCTTTGAAGAATACACTTGAAAAAGCAAGGGCAGACAGAAGCAATGTAGAATAGGGAGACCAGTTGTCAATCAATAACAATAATCTATGAGAGAGAGGCTAAAGCTTGGAGCAGGGTGGAAGATGAAATAGAAGAGACAGCAAGTGATGAGAATCACTCACATATTTTGAAGGTATCTAGTTTGGGGATAAGATGGTGATCTTCATCTGAGCAAGAAGAGCTGAGAGTTGTACCTTCATACCCAAATCTCATATGGACGCCCTCCACACAGTCCATTTGAATAGCAGACACACAATTTCCAGTCTCTGTTTTAATGTGTCCACTTGAAGAAGTATCATTCAATCGCTACAAAATAAGTTTAGAAAGTTATGTTTACTTTTCATCATTTAAAATAAATTTAAAAGATAAATGGATAACTAGCCCAGCAACTCTTCCCATATCCTTTCCTTTCCTCTCAAATGTTCTCATATCTGTGATGCACAGGAGCCTTTAATTTTCTAACTCTCCAAAGGCTCTTTCTCCACTCCCAGATCAAACAGGTTCTCCTTTACCCCAACTCTTGCTTCCCTGTCTTTACTATACAAATGGATACAGTTTCTTTCACCAAGTACTGTCCCTCTCATTAGGCTTTTTACCAAAAAGCACACACTGAAAGGTAGGGCCCACAGGCAGAGATAAGAAAGAGGAGGAGAGAGATACGGAGGAAAGTGGGGAAGGAAAGTGAGCAAGACAGTATTTCTTTATCCAGCGTCTGGACACAGAGTGGGTATATGTTAATTATTTCTTTTTTTCTTTCCTTTTTCCCTCCCTCCCTTCTTCCCTCCTTCCCCACTCCTTTTCTTCCTTCCTTCCTCCCTCCCTCTTTCTTTCTTTTCCTTCTTTTCCTTCTTTCTTCTTTCTTTCTTTCTCCCTTCCTTCTCTTAAATTTGCCATATCACATTGTTTCTATTTGGCATGAAGATGTAATTTGTGGCAGTCTAACAACTTGAGAAATTAAAGACATTTCTGTTCCCTCAAAACCACCCATATATGGACTTCTGGGGGAAAAAAGCGAGATTCTGAAATGCCAAGTCAATGACACTGTATAAAATGCGAATTTATAAAGGTTAGGGACATATATAACTCTAAAATCTGATGTCTCTTTCCTCTTCCTAAACCGTTCGTTCCCATCAGCCTTGTATTAAACGTATTATCAACAAGCTCCGAGGTGAAAGGACGACACTTTTAGAAGCACAAATGGGAGCAGGCTGGCATCTTCATCCTTCAGACCATATCAAGTCAAGTCATAGAGAGCAGAAAGAAATCAAGAAATGTGAGTGGCTTCTTTTTGAAGGCTGGAGTCGCCACATAGACAATATTACTTTTCTCCTATAAAATTTTGAAAGCAGGGAGAACCTTCAAATGTTTCATGACAAGGCATGAGAAAAATTTGGCAGCATTTTCCTAGAAAAGTGATGGCAGGAACTGCTCTATGAATTGTCTGCAAAAGTAAAATAAGAAACCTATGTTCTAACCAGAGGCCTAGTGGAGGAGAAAAGTGAAATTCCTTATGGAGGTGATATGGCTTTCACTGCTGGTTGATGTCGACATGGGACCTTATTTGCAAGCAAATGGCTCAGGAATCACACAGTTTACTTCTGCTCCATTTACTAAAACTTATTCAAATACCTACCTACATTTGTGCACATACTCTCAGCTGCCAAAAAAGGTTGTGAAAGAGAATTTCTAGATGGACAGTTGACAAGCCAAGGTTTATCTCCTGGGTGGGTCCTATTTCTTAATAGTGATAAAAAGATGATAGGTAATCATAGGAATTTTAGCCAAGACCCTCACAAACAAGATTAGACAGAGAAAACCTGGCATAGATGGAATGCATTTATTTATGTTGTTTAACTTAGATCAAGTTATAAACACAGAATCATAAGTTATCTTTAGTTTAGAAATAAATCAAATTACATTTTTTCATACCCTGGCAATATGTGTGAGATACAGTGTTAAAGATGGGTACACTTTTAACAGGATATATATAAGTCTGATCCAAAGGTGTGACTTGTTTATATAGGTGTATCACTAAAGTTTCTCATTTTTTTAGGAGGGAAGATAAACTTCTTAAACCTTTCTAGAATGCCTGAAGTCACTTAAACAAGTATCCAGCTATAGTTCTTACTTATACTAGAGTCATGGAAGCCCACTGGAAGGAACTTAAATGTGTCCATAAATGGAGTCCAAAAACTATAATGACATAAATAGACTAGGGAAAGGGCCAAGTAAAATCATGTGGAAAATGGAGTCTTTTCTGAACAATATACAGAAATAGTTTAGTGGCTTAGCTAAGCAAAGCTATACTCCCTAAGTATTGAGAAAGAGAGTTGCTTCGAATACAGAGTGGGTCTGTACTTGAACCTGTTTGAACCCAAGTCCTACAGCAACTCCTGAAAAAGTTCCACTACCCGTCATCTCAGGCCACTCTGCTAACTTTTCAGTGCCCCTACCCAGAGGTTGAGTGAAAAGCTATGTTATACCAATGCCTCTGCTGAGAAGGCTGACTACTTAAAGAAGAAGATCTATTCTTCTATTCTTCCTAGTCAGAGAGAGAGGTGACTGTTAGATATGAAGAGGCACATGGTATGAGAACATCCCATTACTGATAGAAGGAGGCAAGGGCAAGTCATTGCTTTCACAGGAGAATTGCGGAGAGCACTAAAATCCCAGAGGTAGAAACAAGGGCAAGAGAGAGAGGAAGCTGGACCCTCCTAACTATCACCCACTTTGCACTGGATTGACACATTGTGACTTGATAGATGGAGATTCTTGTAGAATATTTCATCAGAGAAAGGTAGTTCTGATATAGACTCTGCCCCATAAATTTGCCAGGATTCCAAGCTCTGTTCAGACTGTCACTCTACCGTTTTTAGGAGGTTGTACTCACTCGCATGTGCTGAATTCCACATCCACGTCACAGGAATCAGGAATGGGCCAAGTCATGGGCTTATGCAGCTAAAAATCTCATTCCTGCAGGAGAGTTGGGGAAAAAATATTGTGAACAATTGTTATAGAAATCTCTTCCTCATATATAAATATCTAGCAGTTAGAAAATTAAATATATATGTATAAATTAATATCCATTCAGTAGAATAAAATAGTCTGTATCCATTTATAAAAGGATAATGCCATGGGAAATATTTCACATTTTCTTGTAAATGGAATAAAGACAAGATATAAAGCATTCTATAAAACAAGAACCCAATTACAGAGAGTAAGAGAGAGAAAGAATGTTATTGGAGATTAAATTGGAATAGGGAAGTTTATATATACATATACTTTATATATATTTATGTATTTTTTAATTCTTTCCATTTTGTGAGAATAAAAATGTGTTTCTTTTATTCTGAGGATACTCAATGAATGTTTCTTTAAAGTTTCCACCTCTGCTTTGCCCGCAAATATCTGTCCAACAGACAACATTTTTAACATGGAAATGTAAGCTTATTTTAACATGTCTTCATCATCCTATTTTTTCATTCCTTGGCTTAGAGGCAGCAAAATATGAATATTTCATGTCAATTTATTTGGCATTTTTTACATATAGAACAGCTTCTTTGGCTGATCATTCGACATCTATAATTTTGAGCGTTATAATAATTATAGAACTTTTTTCATTTTAATCTCACTAACATATACATATCGTGTGTGCTGGCCCAATAAAAAAGAATAAAATAAAAAATGGAAAAGGAAGAGATACATGGAGATTAAAGTGAAATAAATATACCTCAATTATAGAGATCTTAATTCAATTTTTACAGTTCTGATTACATTGGCAAAAACTGAATGATTTAAGTGTTCAGGATATATTGATATATTTGTAGAATTTAAAATGCTATTTGTTTTGAACTCACACACATAGCAACTTCAAACTATTTTTTCCTCTGATTGAAAAGGACATGGTTATCTCACTAATAGAAATGTGGTCTGTAAGAGTACCCTAAGTAATAGATAATTCCCTTGCTGCTCAAATGCTTAAGTGAATTTGAGGCATGTGTTCAGCTTGAAAGCCATTTGGATAAAGCAACTAGCCACACACAATTGCTAGCACATTACACAAGGGAAACACAGAAAATGAAATTGTTGGCAAAGATAATTACTGTGAGTGCAGAGTCTGATAGCAGGAGGCTTTATGGAATACCACCCCATCTATTGTGAGCCAGTAAAGATGCTGTGCTTTTGTTTCAATTTGGAAGAAAGTGACGATAGTATAAGACACCTTAGTGAATTGCGTAATAAAAGTGTAAAGGTTGGTCCTATTAAGGCCACCAAGAAATTATAACTTCAGAGAACTGGCTCAGTGAGCAGAATAGTAAGTGAGGCAAGAGTGCTAATCCTGTGGTTCAGAATGACATCTTTTGAATGGAATAGTACTATTGCGCTTCCTCTGGATGTTCCTTTCATTCATACGAGAAGGGAGCAGTCAAGATAGAATAGCAGTAATAAGAATATTACAAAAAAGTACGGATAAGATTATACATTTGAAAAGTGATACCATAATTCCCAATATGGTGTAAAATGAAGAAATTAAATATTTAATGCTGAAAATAGAGGTAGCCATGGGTATTATATTCAGAGTGTGTTCACTCTGAGAATAGAGTCAAAATGAGCAGGTGAATAAGACAAAAATATTCTAGCAGAGACATGTCCAAATAAGGTACAGAAACTTGAAAAAAATACCTTTTATAAATCTTGATTGATTAAAAAATGTAGATTTTACCAAAAAATAAATTAGAAGTTCATATCAACTTTCCAAAGTAAGTATTAGTGGTTTGGTCAACAGTGAAATAGAGAGGGAAACATCCCAGCATATAAAAGAGGGAGGAACATTAAAGAGTAGCACTGGAGTTGTCATGGTTCATTTCATGTTCATTCATGAAATGAACTTAAAAATAAGTACATTTGAAAAGATAAAAGATATTAACCTATTACTCTATTTTTAAATTCTATGATTCACAATTAATTGTAAAATGAGGTTTTTGTAGTCTCATATAGGAAGATTTATATGTGGAAAAAGTAGAAAATCTCATCATTGGACTTTTTTGAATGATAGGGTATGCTGTGCTACAATGTTATTATTTTTATTTCCTTTAAGACTCTGGAATGTTGAGCTGTAATAGTGTTCTCGATATTTTTTTATCCTAGTAAATGACTATTTTTAAATATACTATTAATCCATCTCCTATTTATTGCTGAAAACTCTCATCACAACCATCTCCATTCAACATATAGTCCAATTATATAGTCAAAAACAAAGAGTATGTCTAACATAAGTCTCATATTCATCAATAGAATGTGCAGGGTTTGTTCTATCATTATTATTTTGATTACTTCCCTATTAGAGTAGGGGCAGTTGAGTGTAAATTTTAGAGATGGACTTTGGACTTCAGATACAGAAAAGCTAATGAGTGCATCTTTCTTCCCTGCCAAAATTCAATTAGAATTAACGAGATATAAAAGTAACAGATAATCCAAGGCCACTGGAAACCCTTATAGGTACCATTGGTAGGCCTGAAATAGATGTTCAAAAGATAGAAAAAAGTATTAATTTACTGAAAGTGTAATCTTCAGACAAATATGAGATATGTGCATATGTATTGGAAAATCCCTAAATCAGGGACAGCATAACCTTGCTTAGAGCATTGCCTGGACCAGAGGGAGGGATTATGACAGAAGATTTCAGGACAGCTGTTTCAGAGTTCAGTCTCAGAGCCAAGCTTCAGTGTCTGCCCTCAAAGTAAAGCTGCAAGTGGAGGTCCATGAATGAAGTAGGTTGTCTGCTTCTTTTAATGTGAGAAATTGAGGCCAGAAGGAGAAAAAAGTCCCCAGAGATTTTCTGCCACAATAAACAAGGAGTGCCTTCTCACCAGAAGCCAGGTCTCAAAGGGAGTCTGACCAGACTCATACCCCTAGGGTGCTCACTACAGCTGGGCTCTGAAACCTGCAACTGGACCGTCAGGTAACATTGAGTGTCATAGCATCTGGGGAAACCCATCCCATCTGCCAGTACTGATGTAGATTTCTACATACTCATATTAACAGATCACCAAGAGTCAAACACTCTTTGAAGAAGAATAAATAATAACAGATAAAGCTAAGAAAAAAAAGAGCTACTGCATGAAACAGTAACACGCTTAAAAAATTATGTTCCTTATGCTAGAAGAAATTCTAGTACAGATCATAGTTAGAAAATGAGAAAAGTTTCTAAAAATAACAAACAATTGTAGAAATCAAATATTCTTTACACGTTAACAATAACAATAACTACAACAACTAAATCGAAAATGCTGAATACCAAAATGGATGTAGAAGGATTAATCGTTGTGAAGATGGACTGGGTAATTTCCCTAGAATTCAGTAAAAAACACAGTAAATAAAGCAACAAACCCAAAAAGAAAATACATATAAGAAAAAAAAAAGTTAGAGAAAGTTTAGCTGATGTATCCAGAAGCTGAAATATTTGTTTAACGTTAATACTACAAAGGGTGAACAAAGAGGAATGAAAGAAAACAACAATCAAAGAACTACATGAAAATTCTCTAAGGTAAAAATGAGTCATGTTTTCAGATTAAAAGTGCTCATATAAAAATCTCCTAAGAGGATTTGCCTTTCCCAGATTTTCAATGTCTGGAGAATGTGGGATGGGTAATTCAGTTTTGCCCCAGTGAGACTTCTCTGGTGCCTATCTTGGAACTCCGATCAGAATGGGAACAGGGGTTGCTCAGACCTTTTCGCTTCCTGCTTCCTGCTCACTGCCTGTTTCCTGAGAACCGTGGTGGTTCTCAGATGTATTGCCATCATTGAGGAAAAGCTCTTCCCTCCTTTGCAATCCTCCCCTGTATTTGTGCTCAACTGAGCAACAGTTTGTCCCTCAGTACTATTTAACCACTTTCCAGTGCCTGCCTCTGTCTTCTGTCATTCTGTGTGTGCTTGTGTATTGATTCCTTCCTATCCTTCTACCATATTTATTCAGTTGTCTTTCTGGAAAGAGAGAAAAACACCAAACTGTGATGCATCACACACATAAGACTGGATGATGCTTGATTACAGAACAACACAATTTACTGTTAGAAACTGAAGACAAAGAATCAGAGGCCGTTGTATCTATTTCTCAACAATTCAGCAGTTCTAGGATATAAAGTGTTGTAAAATATAAACTTTGGGGAAAATCCCTCAACTGTATCTGAAAAAAAAAAAAAAAAACCAAAAACCCTATACACAGTGATAGTGTCTGGCTTTCTGATTGTAACATTGTTTCTCTCTAGCTTCCAATTCACAGTATGATCCACATTTATGCTGTGAAATGCTAACCCCTAAGGTAGAGCCTGGCTTTGCTTCTGCATGCTGTTTGTCCTTTGTAAAGTGGTTATGTTTTACAGGAATGCCCTCCCCAATTGTGCTTTCCCCTCAAGACTGTGTGCCTTACTAGGATAGAAGACCAACTGTCCTGGGAAAAATGCTCGTGCAATTTTTACGGTTTCTAATGAGTGCAGATTCCGTTCTTTTGACTTTATTTCTATTCAGTTTCCTTCTCACACACAACATTATTTTTATACTAGTTTTGATTACCTACACCTTTAAAGAATTCCCTCTCTTATTTTTCTCTGTGTCTTAATTAAAAACTTTAGAGCTAAAAGGGAACTTAGAAATCATGCAAGCTTTCTCATTTTGAAAACACTGAAGGGTAGGAAGATTAAACGACTTGCCCAAAGTAACCCAGCTAATTAGTAGAAACTGGACTAGAGCCCAGATCTGATGTCGACACTATTCTTTAACTATTAAACAGTGCTTTATGGGTTATTTCATCAAAATAATATAGAAACATCTTACTTTCTAATTCACAGACGATAAAGAGACAGTCATAAAACAGTTTATCTTAAAGCTACTCAAACTCCTCACTACTTTAGAAAGAAGATAAACATAACAAATATCTTACCAAGGTAAAATATTATGTGTAACTGTAAACTGTGCCTGCTAAACAGATCTCTTTGAGCACCATGCAGAGAGAAATTCTTGGGACAGTCATTCCTACCTGGTAGCAGTTCCAGTCTCATTTAGCAAACATCACAACTGTTAAGCATACAATGTTCAAATAATCCACTCTTCCCTTTTACAGTTGGAAACATACTGCTGGTCCTCTGTACTCACCCAGGGGGAATCCATTGCTTCTCAATGGGTGTTGGACCCCTTGCCTTTAGGACCCTTCTATTCATCATGGATCTATCCCTTTTGGGAAATTGGCATGATTTCTCTATGGTAGAATCATGGGACAGTGGTTTTCAGAGATTTTCTTCTTCTCAAGGCAAGCATTTTATTCATTCATTCATTCAACATATAGTTATTGACCACATAATGTCATGGCCTCTGGCAAGTGCTGAGAAAAAAAAAATATTGAGCAAGGCTGACAATGTCCCTGATTTTTTTATAGCTTTCAATATTTTGCAGGGCTTAATTTTTTAAAGAATATAATAAGTAATATAATAGAATAAGTGAAATGCACTGAGAGGGAACAGAGTGGTGGAAATTAACCTAGGTTCAAAAGAGCGCACCTAGGAAGACATGGCTTCTGAGCCAAGCCTTGAGATGTTATGGGAGCTAGCCAGCAGGACTGGCTACAAGGTTTGTGGGTCCCAGTGAAAAGTCAAAATGTGGAGTCCCTTGTTCAAAAATTATTGTGGATTTGAGGAAAGCAACCACTGAACATTAAACCAATCTGGGGCCCTTCTGTGCATGGGGCTATGTGACTCACAGATCTTATGCTCGTAAAACTGGTCCTGCTAGCTAGGAAAGAAAATAGGAATAAAAAGACTATCAGGGCAGATGGGAACAGTGTGTGTGAAACCATGGTGGTCAGAGGACACCGGATGTGAAAAGCTTGACAAGGCCCTGTAGGGTTGGAGGAAGGAGAGCAATAGATGAGATAGTCTAAGTACCTTGATGTCTTTCCCCCACAGACCTCAATAACATTGCAGATCATCATGTCCCAGATACTGTTCTAAGTGTTTTCTGTGAACAGAACTGTGTAATTCTCACTATGACCCTGTAAGACAGACTCTATCATTGCTCGCATTTTATGGATGAAGACCCTGAGGCAGACCAGTTGGCTCATGTTACTAAACTCACATTAGATACCATGTAGTATTGCTGGGCTTTGAACCAAAGCAGGACAGTTTCTGAGCCTAGAGGAACTCAGAAAACTGTACTGCCTCTTTGCAATCATACACCATATGAACTCTATAAATCTAATTATGGTCCATACATTCTGCACACTTCCCTTTATGTACATGAACATTTCTTCATAAACTCTTTTAATGCCCTTTTTTCTCCTATATGCTTATCTCCTCAACTGAATTCTGATATCTCTCTCGTGGGACTTCTCTTCTTTTTACAAAGGACCCCTACCCTTCCCCACTCCTTCTGAGGGTGGTTGCTTCACATGAGGGCTCCCCCTGCACAGCTGGCCCGGGGATGCTGTGTCTTGACCCTTTTTCCCAGACCTTGGGTTTGGCTTACTTCCTCCAGACCTCAGTGAAAACCAGTGGGAAAGAGTTGGCAGGTGGACACCCTCACTTTGTGGCTGTGATACCTCAGAATTGTGGTCTTTACCACCAGCCATTCATTGTTCTGCAAACATTTGCCTACTTTCTCCTTATCCCCATCTAAGGAGATTCCTCTTTCTCTTGAAGTTCTTCCTGGGATGAGAGCAGTGATGGCAAGTGTATCCTTAAAGTGTTCCTTTCTTTCTGGAGTTGATTTTATTTAGGTTTCTTTGTGTTTTCAGATCCCTGTTGAGTTTTTTAAAAACTGCGTTTTGCAGTTAATCTAGATTCTTTGGGTTGTTATAATGAAAATAATGAGCCCTTGCAACTTTCTACATATGAAGCAGCAGAGGAAAGGTACATATTTGTATCCTAAATATAAAAAAAAGTTTCCACTTTCCCATGCTCATTAAAGTTCATAGGGGCAGCCTATATAGAAAAGAAATAATTGAATTTGGAGTTTTAACCTAGATTTACATCTTACTATGTTATTTGCAACCTACGTAATCAATGAATTAATCTTTATACACTTTATTTTCTTCATATGTGATGAGTTTGTAATAACATTTATGTCATAGATCTCTTTAACCATTAACATAAATGGAGTTATCTTAGTCCATGTGGCTTGCTATAACAAAATACCATAAACTGGGTGGCTTATAAACAACAGAAATTCATTTCTCACAGTTGTGGAAGATAGAAAGTCCATAATTAAGGCACCATCAGATTTGGTGTCTGCTGTGGGTGTGCTTCCTGGTTCATAGATGTTTCTTCTCACTGAATCCTCATGTGGTGAAAGGGGCTACTAGATTTCTATGGTCTCTTTCATAAGGACACTAATCCCAACCATAAGAGCTCTACCCTCATAACCTAATCACTTCCCAAAGGTACCACCTTCTAATACCATAACCTTGTGGTTAGAATTTCAATATATGAATTTGGAGGGGAGCTAACCCTTTGGTCCATTGCAGAATTTATTTCACATGTGTGAGGCCTTCAGTTAACTTCGGTCCCCTTGCCTTGGCTCCCTTTCATAACTGCTTGATTAATTTTGGAATTCTAGGCACTAAGGAATGAAATAAAAAAGAGAAATTTCAATGGGCAGTGAGGGCTAGAAGGTAGGGAGAGTTTTAAGAACTCCACAAATGTTCCAGATAAGCAACTACTTCCTGGTCAGTAGCAGAGCTTCCCAATCAATGTGCTCTGACTAAGTTACAACATTGGGTACACTGGCGATGTTGGTATACTCTAGATCTGATATGGCAAGATGAACGCAGGAGGAGCCAGGGTCCACAGGATCACCAACAGCCTGGATATGCTGTCCAGGGATTCTCCAAGGAGCATCTAAATAAAAACCAATCTAATGGTACTTCCCACACATAACATCAGGAATGTGTAGCTGTGTAGCCACACACAGAGCCTTGCCAAATTGTACGCTACCAGCTGGTCATATCTAAAGCCAGCTGAAGAATGTATAGTTTTCAATTATGGATGAGGAACTCATGGAGCTACCAGAATATATAGTATTCCAATTGTCCAGGGTTCAGGTACACAACTCAAGGTAGAGCCAGTCAAGAGGAGATTTGGAGGAATCCACCTGTGATTCTGGAGTGTCAGTCCACTTGGCATGATATAACAGTATGCCATAGACTGTGTAGCTTATTAACAATAGGAATTTATTTCTCCCAGTTCTGGAGGCTGGAAAGTCCAGGATCTATGCATTGGCAGAGCTAGTGTCTGGTAAGGACTTGCTTTCTTGTTCATAGTTGTCCATCATTTCCCTGTGTCCTCACATGGTGCAAGCTTTCTGGGGTCTCTGTTATAAAGGCCCTAATCCTAATCATGAGGGCTTCATCCTCATGACCTAAAGACCTCCTAAATGCTCCACCTTCTAATATCGCCACAGTGAGGGTTGAAGTTTCAACATATGAATTTTTGGAGAATACAAACATTCTGTCGATAGCACTGGAGTTCAGCTCCAAACAAAACCCTGGAGTCTATGATGGACACTGTTAGTGCTCACACACCCTGCTAATGAAAGCTCAGTCATTTTTAGCTACCTACTATTTCAAAATTCATTTGATTTGAAATTCATTATTATTATAAAAAAATTTTAGCACTGCATGTGCCAATGAAAGAAAACAAAGAGATGCTGAGTTCATTAAACATAATTTCAACTATTGTCAATTTTGAAAAGATGAAAAAATAGATTTTAAAAATATCACTTATTTATGCATGTAGAGCTCTTTTTCTATTTCAAAGTATTATGGTGGTACAAATTGTTTGGTTACATGGATTGCTTTTGTAATGCTCAAGTCAGGGTTATAAGTGTGCCCATCACCCAGATAGTGTTCGTTGTACCTATGAGGTAGGTTTTCACCCACTCCCTTATCCTTCCTCCCCATGACTGATTTCCTTTGAGATTTACTTCCCTCTATGTATGTGTGCTCATCGGTTAGTTCTAATTTAATAGTGAGTATGTGTGGTGTTTGTTTTTCCATTCTTCATATACTTCATTTAGGATAATGGTCTCCAGTTCCATCCAAATTGTTGCAAAAGGCATTATGTCATCCTTCTTCATGGCTGAGTAGTATTCCATATACCACATTTGTTAATCCACTCATGAATTGTTGGGAATTTGGGTTGAATCCACATCTTTTCAATTGTGAATTGTGCTGCAATAAACATTTAAATGCAGTTGTATTTTTGATAAAATGACTTATTTCTTTTGGGTAAATACCCAGTAGTGGGATTGCTATATCAAATGGTAGGTCAATGTTTATTAATAGTTCTTTGAGGAATCTCCATACAGTTTTCCACAGAGGTTATAATAATTTGCAGTCCCACCAATAGTGTATAAGCATTTGTTTCTCTTTGCATCCATGCCAGCATCTATTGTTTTTGGATTTTTTAATAAGAGCCATTCTGACTGGGGTAAGGTGATATCTCATTGTGATTTTGATTTGCATTTCCTACAAGCAGAGTTCTTATTGATGCTATCAAGAAATTAAAGAAATTTTTATTCTTACTCAATTTTGCCTAGGAATTACATATACCTACTGCAAGAATAAAGCTTGAAGAAAAAGTTATGTTCATAGAATCAAGTTCACATTTCTGTTAAAAATTTGATGAGATTGTATTTGGATATTTTGTACTAGTGAGATATTAGTATTTCCTCTAATTTTTTATATTTGATTTTTCCTTAAAATTAAAGAAAAAAAAATTTTAAACTGAGCCTCGTATAGATCCTCGTTTCACCCTAACAGTCATAGAAAAATGTTTATTTTCTTTGTGCGTGATTTATTGAAAGACTTTGAAAATCACTGGTCTCAGTGCAGGACTTACTTTGCTGACTGAAGTCTAAATGCCATGTGACCCAAAAGGAAATAAAAATATTTAATTGTGGACATGTTTGCAAATAATGAATTTCATTTTATTTTGTAAATAGCTCTGTAAAACACAAGATTATGGGAATCCCTTTTTTTCCTTTTAGTCTTAGAAAATCTCCAGCAATAAAGAAATGACTACCCGCAGTTATCTTTAATACCAATTTGAGAAGCTTTGATTGTAAGTAAGTTCTCTATATATTCTAATACAATCAGCCTTGCTACCACTTCCATCAGTCCCTTCCATCGTGGTGCAAAACACCCCTGACATCTTTACCACATGACAGAACTTCAAATGTATGATGATATCTATCAAGGTCTCCTGGTTCTTGTTTCCTCAAGAGTAAGCAACCCTAGTTTCATCAGCCGTGCCTAATCTATTATGTCAAGTTCTTTCACCATTCTGGTCATTGTCATTATTTTTTCACTGAATTGTTCAGCATTAATTGGTATATTATATCTTTTAAATGCCATACAGAACTAGGCCAACAGGATAAAAATATAACCAGAGGATTATTACTCCACTCAAATAGTTCACTATCCAATGACAGTTACTCTTCTGTTCCAGTTATCTAATGATGCAGAACAAACCAGCTACAACTTAGTACCTTAAAACAAAACTAATCATTTATTATCTGCATTTAGTTTTTAATGCTGCCATAACAAATGACCACAAACTTAGAGGCTTAACCAATACAAATTTATTATCTTACAGTTCCGTAAAATAGATGTCTGACATTTATTTATCTCATTGAGCTAAAATCAAGCCATCAGCAAGGCTGCATTCCTTTCTGAAAGCACTAGGGGAGAATCCATTTCCTTGCCCTTTCCAGCTAGTAGAGATTGCCCAGATGCTTTGGTGCCTCCTTCTCCCATTTTCAAAGTAAACAATGTCATATCTTTCTTGGATGGCTGCATCTTTATCTGTCTGCGTTTATTTTCCACTTGTGAGGACCTTTCTGCTTACATTGGACCCACTGAGAAAATCTAGCACAATCTTCCTATTTTAAGGTGAGCTCATTATCAATCAATTCCATCTACAGCCTTAATTTCTCTTTGCTAAATAGCCTAATATAGTCCCAGCTTTCAGGGATAAGGATAGAGAAATCATTATTCTGCCTATCATATTATCTCCCACAGTTTGCTTCCGTGAGTCATCATGAATTCAGTAGTGGTTTGGCCTGGCAGTTTTGGCTTGGCATCTCTTGTGAAGTTGTAGTCAGGAAGTGGCTTAGCCTGGGATCATCTGCAAGGATTTTTTACTCACATGTCTGGGCTGGGGGGACTTGAATAGCTAGGGGCTGGCCCAGCTAGATCTCCCTGGACATCCCTATGGAAGTTTCCCAAGTGGTCACTCCAGCACAGAGGCTTTGAGGCAGTGGTTCTTCTTGTATTCCATCTTAACACTCCCAAAGCACACATCCAGAGAGAGAATGAGAGAGAGAGATGGAAAATATATTACCTTTATGATTTAGTCTCTGAAGTTATAAAGCATCACTGGCACTTCATCCTATTGGCCAAGTATTTACAAAGGTCCACCTAGTTTCAACAGGAGGCAGCACAGATTGTATCTATTGATGGAAAAGGGAACGTTTCACGTTGCAAAGAGAGCATGTGAAATGGGATGTACATATCTGTGCAGCCACCTGTGGAAGGATCATGGCAACACCTGTGAAAGAAATACTAATTGGGCTCTATGCAAATGACTTGTCTGTGATGTGATCTAGTTCATCTTTGTCCCTTTTGAAACATTTTATATGTACTGCGACCTGAACAGAGTAGAACACAATCCTTACTTCCCAGATTTTATTCTTAATCACGTACAGAATGGCTTCTCTCTTTCATAACCACCTCGCTACTTGAAGTTTAGTGTTAAAGGAAATGCAGAAAGCAGTTCATCATGTACTACCACCATTCCCACCATCTCTATTCTATACATAGGCAATTGATTTATAGCATCGAGAGCATTCATTGAATCTTACCTCTGGTCAATTAGATTTTCTTCCATTTCTCTAGATCCTGAAGTTCTGTTTACAATCTTATTCTTATGTGTAAAAATTTCACCATAACAATTCAAATATGATCAACATTTTTATATCTTCTTTTATGAAAACATTAAGAAGGAAAAGGTCAAAGTTGTAGCCTGAGACAAAACTTTAGAAAGTTATCTCTCTCCAGGTTACTTTACTGTTTTCACTGATCAAATAGTAAAACATTAAACTAGCAGTGACTAATCCACCCCATTTGCCTTAAAAACAACCTGTATTTCTCAATCTTGGCTAATATTATGAAAGACCATTTTATATACCTTCTTGTTGTCTTTGTATACTGTGCTTACAAAATGCTCCTTGTATGACTAAAATAACCATGTAAAATAGGAAAATATTTGGTATTTTCTTATTGAATTTTGGTGAGTCTACAGAAAACCACCTAGTTACATTTTTCAGTAGAGAGCCAACAGACCATATATAAAATTATTTTTCCTTATATTTTGGTTGGGTTTAACTTCATTATTTGCAGAATCCACTGTTTTTGTCTATATGGGTAAGAAATAACATTTGCCAAATGTAGGCCTCAGCACACATCCCATCCTCAAACATTTCAGAAGAAATCAGAGAATCCCATTTTACTTATGTATACAATGTTGTAATTTATTTACAGAAATAGACTTGGATTAATTTTTAATAGTCACAATTTCTTTCATAAATTCACAAATTTCCCTTACATTTATTCTACAAATATTTAACATTATTCCATTTCCCATTACTAATAAATGCTCTCCTGAGCATCTTATCAGCCATGCTTGAACAAGAAAGGGTTAGAAAAATCTCAGAAACATTTATTTTTCCCCATTGGCACACTGCAGTTTCTCTCTCTCTCTCTCTCTCTCCATATATATATATATATATATATATATATATATGCACACATGAGTGTGCACATGTGTTTAATAAATACATTTTCAACTTTTGATATTTGTAAAAACTGGATTCACATAGCCAAACATTTACACTTGGCTAGAACAGAGTTCATTTATCATTTGGTTTTATAAATATCCGCTTTATACTTTAGGAAGCCAAAATTCAGAGAAGTCAAGAAACTTATCCAAGGTTAAAGAAGAAAAAAATCTACTTTTTTGCTAGAGTCAGGATTCCAACTCAGATCTTTGACATCAACTCTTTCCAAAATTCTGCAACATTACTAAGGTTTACAGAAAACTAGTAATTTTCCCAATGTGCCACAACTGGTGAGTGACAAAACCAGAAGGAATTACACAGGAAAAGGGCTTTTTCTTCTATTCCCAAATCCTGTCATTTCCAGCTGCACTTTTTTCTTGACTAAGGGTCCAGTAGTCCTATTTCTTCATCTGTGGTCCAGCTAACCATGCCCCCTAGTCGGTATTATTTCTATAGCCAACCACTACCTCCTAGTTCCTCTTCACAGCTCTGATGGTCTCTAGTGTTTATTAAATTTCAGAATAATCTTTATCGCATGCCAAAACCATGTCCCAAGAGAACAGCATCCTTCCTAATTAACCTCCTCTATACTGTTGGAAAATGAGCCCACAAAGATCAGGTTGCCCCTATGAACATTTACATTCATTTATTATTTCTTACATGATTCTATCTAGTGTGTGCGAGGGACTCTGCCGGGCACCAGGGAAATGGTCATGAACAGACAGACAGTATCTTTGCTCCAAAGGGGCTTACTTTCTGGCAGGCAGTAGGATAAAATAGGGATATAATCAAAGATTTTTGAAAGTAAATACGTTGTTTGAGTAAAGAAGGTAGGATGATGTGCAAAAGTGTAATGGCAAATGTGATGGGAACAGGAATGAGATGCATTTGTGTGGTCAGGGAAGGCCTTGCCTTAGTGGTGTTGCTGGACTAGAGACCAGAAGAAAATGTCATCTGTGGGGGCTGAACCAACTACCCTGCCTCCTCTTCTTCCATGCTCGTTGTGTCTACCTTTGGTGAGATTGTGTGCTGCATGGGTCTAGTCCGTCACCAGGGAAGAAATACTATTTAGTTTAAGCAAATCCTGAGAATGCCCGTGCTAAGTTCTTGCCAGAAATGATTTAGGCATTCTTATATAGCATTAAACAATGAGATGGCAAGAGACATCTCCTGAGGACTTTTTCAGAATTTTTCTCTTCATTAATGGAAGGGGAGGCACACTTGGCAACTTGGCTATGTGAACAGGCCATATCTGGAGAAGCTATATCCACCTGTGACTACAAGGAAAATTGCCTACAAATTGGATGGGACAGTGGACAGATAGGAAGAACTCCAATCTTGATGACGTCTTTAAACACTGAATCAATTCGAGAAGAATCTATGTCTGGACTTTTTGTTGTAGGACAAATCAACCTATTCTTGCTCAAATCTTTGTTATCTAAAATACCCTAATTGATACAGAAGTGATCCAGTGATGTG
>RJWJ010009991.1:0-48357 GCA_004363605.1 Indri indri | reverse complement strand
ATAAAAGTAGAAGTGTGGTAAGACCCCAGTGTCTTCTCCACTCACGGAGATGGACTCATTTCCCCTCAGGAGACATGCTTTCGCTTTCTGTCTCTGTACTGAAAAGCCTGCAATGAAGCTGCCTGTTTGAAAGTGCTAAGTGTCTGTCATCACTCCGCCGCACAGGCCTGGCTTGTGATTTTTCCAAGCAAAGAGCCAAAGAGCCAGGACAGCACCTCTCTACAAATCAACCCTGACAAGAACAAGATGGAAACCACAACGCCTTTAAAACCTACCCTCACAAGAATGGAAGAATAAGCACCACATGTACTCGCCATCAAATTGGCACTAACTGATCAACACTAAGGTGTTTGCGCGGTAGTAATATTCTTTGGGGGCTGGGGAGTTGGGGGTGGGTAAACTCACAACTAATGGATGTGGTGAGCATTGCAGCGGGGAAAGGGCACACCTTAAATCATGGTTTGGGTGTGGCAAAGTCATAACATGTAACCAAAATGTTTGTACCCCCCTAATATCCTGAAAAAAAAAAACCTACCCTCAGAAGTCATGCTCCATAATATTGGTCATGTTATGTTCATTAGAAGCAAGTCACTAAATCCAGCCCGCACGTAAGTGGAGGGGGATTAGGTTCCATCTGTTGAAGGGAGGAGTGTCACATAATTTGTGGATATAATTTGAATTCATCACATCTCAGGTTTGACTGGATCCAAGGATGAAAATTAGGTCTGTCGTTATCTCTCAGTATCTGCCTCTCTCTCTCCCTCTCCTTTCCCCTCTCTCCCTCTTGTCGTGTGCTGTCTCTCTCTCTTCTCCCGCTTCCTTTTCTGCTTTAGCTCCCACACCTGACACTTCTCTCCACATTGGCCCCAGGAGGAGAGGATGGCTTCCAGCAGCCCCTGTTTCACATTATTGCAGCTCCCTGACCTAAAAGATAAGACCCACTCCTTCATTTAATACAACCCCAAGAAGCCCTGATTTGCCTTATTTGGACACATGGCCCTATCTGGGAAAGCAGTTTTCTGATTGGCTGAACCTGGGTCACATGCTCATTCTTACCTCTGGAAGGGCTAAGTCTTGTGATCATTGCTCCCTCAGGAGTCACATGCTAATGCTGAGGGAGGCAAAGTTTCCCCTGAGATGGGGTGCTGGGGGACAGGGGCAACAGCTGTAAAGGTGACAGGTAAAGAGTGTGATGCTTTCTGGCTACCCAGTCTGTGTGGGAGAGTGGAATGATGGTTGGTGATGTGGGAGCTGGAGGCAGCAGTGAAAGACAAGGCCAAAGAGGGGCCAAGGGCATGATGACGGACGGCCTCCCCTGCCACACTGAGTCAGGTCCATCTTGAAGCAAACAGCGTTACAACACGGGCATGGCATGATTCTATCTACTTTTAGAAGGAATACCCTGCCAATAATTTAGAGGCCAAATTGGAAGAGGCTCACTGGAGACAAGAATGCTGGTTCAGAAACTATTTCTGTGGTATACTTGGACAAAATCATCTTAATACGAATTTTAAATGTCATCACATATGGTGAATTTTAGTTACTCTTTTTGGGTGACTCAGAGAAGATTCTGGGCAGGTAAACTTTGTAGCTCTTGTCATCAAGGTGTATGTTTAAAATGCTTTGGCTGTTTCCGGTAAGCCTTTTCCCTGTGTCTCTCATTTACTCAATGAATATTTGTGAGGCACTTAGAGAAGGCAATAGCTAAATCAAAGGAATGAATTTCTAATGATAAAACATCAGGCATCTTGGCAGGTTGGTAGAGGAGATACTTTTGGGTAGGAAGGATAACTATCTCCTTTTTCCATGCACAAAACTGTCTCATCCCATGAAAATTAAATGTAAGGGATCTTTGCTTTTCACATCTTTTGTCATTTTATCTTCACAGAACTTACTGGTTCTGCTGTCTTCTGAGTATTCAGGGCTTGGCTGTATGAGCCAATTAATCCTCCCTCAGGGTTCAACACCAGCAGAGCTAAGCCAAATAACATCACCACCTGTGGTGTTATTTAAAAAGGTCCAAGGACCATTTAAAAAGGTCCAAACGCTGTTCTAAGTGTTCTATACATATTGTCTCATTTCCTTCTCAAAACAGCTCCAACAGGTAAGTACTATTACTATTCTCATTTTGCACCTGGGAAAAACCAAGGCTCAAAGAAATTAAGTAAATTGATCAAAGTCACATGCTAGAAAGTGGTGGTTTTGAACCCAAACAGTGTGATTCTTACCGCGCCACTCTATCTACTCTGCTGTGTCGACTTCTTGTTAACATACCACAATCCAAGCCAAGAACATGAACCTCTGGCGGACTCACTAATGGGGTCACATGTGGCATCTCCATGTGTTCTATGGAGCTGGCAGATGGATACTATTCTGAACTCCCTCATAGGAACCTTTTGTTTTCTGTGAATCTCCAGGCAGGGTCAGGATTTCAATCACTGTCAGTTCCCTGGGAAATATCTTACAAGAAACAACAAAGAAAAGCTTGGCAAAAAAATACAGCATATTAGGGCAGGAAAATATAGTATCATGGCATGCATTTTTCCCCCTATATCTTTATACAGGTGCTTGTTCACTGAGAAGCGGCTCCGAAAACACCCTTGAGGAAAATTCTGAAAAAGTCGATTCCAAGTGTAGTCCTTAGGAAGGCAGTTCTCTAGTATTTCTGGTCCTCCGCCTTTTGGGGCATGGCAAGGTGGCATGCGCCTGCCCCTCTGAGGTCAGATGTGGCCATGTGACTTGCGTTGGTCAGTGGAAGGTGAGTGGAGGTGAGGTATCTCACTTCTGGTTGGGGGCCTTTCAGAATTAGTGTGCAATTCACCATGCTCCCTCCCTTTGCTGTGGCGCCCAGCAAGCCTGCAGATGGCGCTTGCTCAGTCAGCCTGGGACTCAGAGAAGCAGAGTCCCAGCTGACCTGTGACAGACGCTTAGTGAGAGAGAGAGTTACCCTTCTCTCATCTTACACCATTGATTTTGGAGTTGTTAGTTACTAGACCATAATCCAGCATGTCATGACTGATACATCACTCCTCTGTTCAACCAAAAGAGCACTGTGCCAAAGGAATTACCTTGGGTCCCTAATTGGAGTGGACCTAAAGGACAGACCATGCCTTGGAGACCATTGCAGCTGGATTTTGACTGGACTCATTGCTTATCTCAAAGCCACACTAGCCAAAGTAGATTAAAAATGAAAAATTGAAATGAAGATCATAATGACACTTCATAAATGCATGGAGATTTGGCTTTTCAAAGAGTTTCTGCATCTATCATAATTTTTGCCCAGAATAACAACAAAATCAATATGTGACAGGTTCTATTTTTTAAACATGGCCTTAACAATATCTGCCATCCCATCTGCTCTTCGGCAATGTGACCTTGTCACTCCTCCATCAAAAGGTGGGGTTTTCTCCCTTCTTGAATCTGGGTGGGGACTGTGACTACTTTGACCAATAGAGCAAATACACAAAGGTTATGCTGTACCAGCTCTAGGAGTTGCCCTTAATTGACTGGAAGCTTCTGCTCCCTGCCTGCCACGGGGAGGCAGCCTTCATGTAAGAGGTCTGACTACTCTGAGATTCCCATGTTGAGAGAAAGCCAAGAGATGCGTTTACACTGAGTTGAGACACCATGTGGAGAGAGAGAGAGAAGAAAGAGAGAGAGAGACAGGCACACAGAGATACAGAGAGAGATAGCAAGAAGTACCATTTTACCAGATATATCAGTGAAGAAGCATCGTGGAACTGAATCCTCCAGCCCCAGAGGCAGCAGCTGATGCCACCTAGGGCTAAGATGAACCAACCAGCTGAGTTCTTTCCCAAATTCTTGACCCACATAATCATGGTTTTAGCCGCTATGTTTTGTGGTAGGTTGTTACACAGCACCAGACAACCAAAATATAAAACAGTAAAACACAGGAGGTAGGAAGGCATGATTATTTTCTTATTTTAAAGGTAAAGAAACTGATACTCGAAGACATTAAATCAAGTACTCCTTGGAGGAACAAGAAGGATTAGAACACAGATGTTCTGAGTATCAACCTAGCTCATGGTTTTTCCACAGCAAAAAATATCCTGGCACCCAGATGTTTGGGGCCTATCTTACCGAGGATCTACATGAGAAGGAAAATGAAGCCCAGAGAGGTTGAGGGCCTTGCTTAAGGTCACACAGTGAGTCTAAGCCACTGACCAGATAAGAATCCTGTCTTCTCATAACTGGGGCCAGTTCTCTGACTACAGGGTTCTGATTTCTCCATTATCTGAAAGAGGAAGAGCTAAATTTCTCAAACAATTAAGATGTGTTTTTGTTGCCTTTGTTTCTTGGTAATAACCTGTAAGAGCAAATGATAACTCTCAGGGGGATAGTAAATAAAAAGCTATAAAAAAATCTCATTGCCACAGGCTGAACATTTGAAGAGAAATTTGCTGAGGAATGAGCTGTGTTGTTGGAGCCAAGGGAACTAGGGAGGGGAGAAGGCAGGGGTCTGTCTCCACTGCAGGAGCCCCCATCCCACACAGAGCCCTGGCTCAGACCCGCCCCGGCCATTGCTTTCTCCAAACACAAATCAAAATCGAAATCTCTCTATTGGCATGCTTAATATATAAAATATGACAATTATACAAATACATAATAGGTGTGTATATATACATGTAATTTATATAATGGTATAGCCATCTTATTGAATGGTTCAAACTCCCATCATTGTCTCCCCATGTGGCCTGTCTAGAGCTCTTTCTCTCCCCATAATGTTACCTCCAGAAGATTCACAGCTTTCTAATCACTCCTCAGTTTTAAGAATGCCATTTTCAGGTATTAAAAAGGCCAGACAAATTTAAATCAAAACTGTAGCCCCACATCTCACTTCTCTCTTCCTTCCAGTTTAGATGACCCACGCTCAGGGCCCTGGAGTGGGAAAGGGAGACGTGGTGACTTTTCGCTTTTTCTTGCTGTCCCCACCTCCTTGCTGCTGGCTCCTGTACCCTCCACTTCTTCCCCCAAAGAAATAGCCACGTTCTCTTGCTGATGGGTTTCCCCTACCTGGCAGACACTACTTTCGAACAAGATTCCATCAGGATAACTCACGCCCACAAACTTGCGTGGTGTCCACTTGACTCACGGGAATCCCATACATCCTTGCCGCACCAAATAGTGGCAGTGCAGCCTGCCCGGCTCTGTCTCATTGTCCTGACATTATGGGCATCTTCTGCCCTCACAGTTTTCCAGGCAGGAGTCAAACATGAGTCTCTAGGTTCACTATGTCACAAACTCCCAGAGGAAACTATTAAGGTGTCTGGAGAACTCTCACCATTATATGGGTTAGCTATTGCTGCAATAATACTATTTAACGAGCCACCCTCAAACTCAGAGACACGTAACAAAAAGCTTTTATCTTCACGCTCATGGGGCTGCAGTTCAACTGATGCAAGCTGGCCTTGCCCGGGCAGCCTGGTTTCGAGTGGTGGGTCTAGTTTGTCTTGTCTCCTCACTGCTGGTTTGGATCAGGTTTGCTCCAGGTGTGTTCCCTCTTGGCCAGAGCTAGAGGGGAAGCCGCTACCCATAGGAAGCTACACCCGGGAGATGACAGAAGTGCAGGAGAACAAAGCAACTACACATTCATGCTTCCAACCTTTGCTTACACGTTTGCTAATATCTCATTGGCCAGAGCAAGTCCTATGACTGAGCCCGAAGTCCAGGGGTGGGGAGGTAGGTATACTGTGCTCACAGTGGAGCCAGAACAAGTCATATGACCAAGCACAACATCAATGGGGTGGGAAAGAACACTCCCACAGAGATGGCTGATGGGAGGGAATATTAGTGCAATAGAAATCTAATTTGCTACAATCACCGAGATACGATTGAGTTTCTGCAACTCAACTTCTAAATGTCCCCAATCTCTTTAAGCAATTCTCCTCTTCCTGCCATGAGGGGGTCACCCTGTCCCCTCCATTACAAAGGAAGGGGGAAAACTGATTCTCTAATTCTCCTTTATAGTCAATGAACTCTGAACAACTCATCTTCTCATTTACAACCAGGATGAGGTAGTGGTTACTGGACTGGTTTTGCCATCTTGCAGCAAGTCCTGTGTGGATGTGTCTAGCAGGGGTTGTCTTTAGAATTGGTGTATGAGTATCACCTTTTGTTCTCAGATTTGGAGCTTCAGCCAACCAAAGGAAAAGTCTCTTTCCATAGATTGTGCTATAATTCTCATATTATCTCCTATTTTTTACCCCTTAATACCAATCAGTGGACATCTTTTCATGTCAACACATAAACACTTCTCTCAATCCTTTTAAAGTATGGAGATATGATTATTTAAATAACAAAGCTATTAAATTGTAGACTATTAGGCTTGTTTTTCTGTTATTAAATATTTTGAATAGCTTTGCAATAAGCACTCTTGAAATGCATCTTTATATGCTTATTTTATTTCCACAGAATTTATTACTAAAAGTGGGATTGCTGGATTAGCAATAAACTCTAATAAATAAAGACTGTACCAATTTTTATTTTTTTGTGAAGAAATTCAAACCCAACGTAATATTTTCATATAATGTTTCTTTACAACCACTATTGCAGGAGGCATTATTACTCTTTTTAATTTTTGTAGACTGGCAATTCTGATGTAAAAATGTAAAACCCCAGTGATAAATCTGATTTACAGTTGAGAAGACAAATGCAAAAAAATTACTTCGGTTGCCTTCTTTCCTCTCTTTAAGTTTTGTCATGCACACAATGACTGATAGTGAAAGATTGGAAGGGTATCTTGGGTTGTTTCCACATCCTTGCAATAGTGAATATAAAAATAAAAAAAAAAATTAAAAAATATGAAAAAAAGAAAGGATGTCTTCAGGCCAAAGGAGACACCAGTCACTGGAGTCCCTGGAGTTCAGATTCTTTGTAGCAGCAGCAGTTGGTGCCCACCTCCTCAAGCCAAACTAACATACAGAATGTAGGGGCAACAAAAATGATCAACAATAAACAGCCACTTAATGGGATGGGCAAACTATAGATTGTGATTGCTTCCAAAGTCACCAAATTTATTATGCATATCGTGGAACATATGCACTTATATTTAGTAGTAATAAAAGGTCATATCCTGGTATCCATTTTTGCTGTCTTTATTATTTGAGTAATACAATTATATTGTTAAGAACTTTAAAATATTTTCAATTTATTTCTTTTTTGATTATCAGATATATTCTCTTTTGAAAATAAAGGAAAAGCATACAGATGCAGAGAAAGATTTGCTCATAATCCTACCAGCAAGAAGCTTATAGAACAGATGTTGGTATTTTGGCCCCAACACTATACAAATATTATTGCTGGGTCTGCAGTCATAGAGTACCATCCCCCAGTGGAAGTTTCCTGAATTGTAGGTAATGCAGGTGATCAAAGGAAGAAATGGAGAAAAGGGAGTGACAAACTTGTTCACCTTTATTTCAAGACAAAAGCTCCTAGAAGCTTAAGTAGGGTTAAGGGAGACTCAAGAAGAAGCACAGGCTTGGGGCCATAATATGAATGCATAGAGGCGAGGGAGAGGGCTTCACAAAAGCTTCATTTAATCAACTCTCCTGTTATAAGCTTCTCTGTCTGTTATGATTGTTAAGTTTCTCCATGTTTTCATTGGCTAACATACAATAGATTGGAAACAGTTTAAATCTATCATTTTGATCGACTAGTGGTTTTGGAGCAATTGAAACATAGGCTTCCCAAACTTGAAAATGAGGCAAAACTATCTTTTAAAATCTATCTTAGTTCATTTTTTGTTGTTATAACAGAATACCTGAGACTGTGTAATTTCTAAAGAGAAGAGGTTTATTCGACCCATGGTTCTGGAGGCTGGGAAGTCCAAGACGTGCGGCTGCCTCTGATGAGGGCCTCATGCTTTGCCACAACGTGGCCGGGAAGTAGAAGGGGAAGACGGCATGTGCAAAGAGACCAGACAGAAGAAGCAGCCTCTGTTTATAACAACTCACTCTCTTGGTAACTAATCCAGTCTATGAGAGTGAGAACTTACTCATTCCAGAGATGGCATTAATCTATTGATGAGGGATCCGCCCCCATGACTCAAACACCTCGCACTCGGCCCCACCTCCTAACCATGTTACACTGGCAATTAAATTTGAACATGAGTTTTAGTGGAGACAAACCGCATCCAAACCATAGCACTAACTTTAGTTTCTGCGACTTTAAGAGAGCAAGTTAAAAGAAAAATGGAACAAACAAACAAATCAACCAAAACCTTTCTTTTTGTGTGTGAGACTCAAGGTATGGGGAACCAGCAAAGCAGCTGTGAGCAGAGGCTGTGACCCAGGCCCTCTCTAAATGGGGTTTATTTGCAGGAGCTAAATAAAGGGACCCTTGGATGTGGCATGATTCTCTTCTGTTTAAACCATGCTCTTAAAAGTTTCCACTTTAATTATATTAGTTGCTCCTAGAGACACACTGCTCAGGCATTGCCTAGGCAACTTCCGTCACGGATGCCTACCCTGGACTGGGAGCCAGGGAGAGGGCGGCTGGACCACTGTGGGTGGTTCTGACCCTGTCAAGTTTGAAGGTCTCCTTAAATGTCAGAATATTCCTCGTACCAACACAGGCTGATGCATGTGCTTTTAGTAACTATTGGTATTTGTTCATTGCCACAGCAGCTTCCTACGTTTGAAAAATAGCAGCTCACGCGTGGGATAGGCACTGCTATTTCCTCAGTCTGCACGCAGTGCTTGGTGTGCATGCTGATTCCTGGAGCTCTTTGGTTACTCTGGGGCCAACATGTTGGGCCTTCCTAGGCCAGGAGATCTCTGAAAGCTGTTCATGGTGGAGATGGTGACAGGCTTCCCCAGGCTGCCCTGAGGAAAACTGCAAAGAAGTCACCTCATTCTGATCTCAGTGAAAAATAAATGAGCCCAGAGACAGGCAAGTTATGCTGGGCCTCTGAACCTGGAGCCCCTGGAACCCTTCAGGGGCACAATGGGGGATTAGGGGCCTCTTGACTTCACCAAAATCCTGTGCAAAATCTTGCGTGCATGTGCTTCTCACCAGGGTATGTCATTTTTCCAGGGTCCCAAAGAGAGTCCAATAATCTGTAAATGGTTCAGAACTCCTCTGCCTTGAAAGAGGCAGGCCCTGTCAAGACGTGGCTAGCTGGAGTGACGGCAGTCACATGGATCGTCATTGGAATTGTAGCAATAAATCTTAGTTATTGAGCATCTGCAATAATGAGCCAGGCCCTGTACTTGAGACTGTGGGAATACACTCTCATTCTACACCCATGCGGTCTTCATGACTGTCCTGCTCCATGGGTGTTACTACCCCTTTTACAGGGTAAAGCCCTGAGATCAAGAGAGTAAATACCTCGACAGGGTCCCACAGGTCTAGTTGCCTTGACATTGGTGTGCTCTCCAGGTACCACCCCGGGGAAGGTGACAATTGCTCAAATGAGGTGTCCTCTTGGAAATCCCTGAAAATGGGTCAGGACTTCAACTTCCCATCCTGGCTGTTCCTGGAGAGCTGGGAAGGAAGACCTTTTGTTCGCAGGTGGGGCCAGTGCACTGAGAAAGTCTCCTCCTCACAGGCGAGGTCTGAGGCAGATCCTCCACCCCAACAGGGAGAGTCTCACCTTTAACCCCCCAGAGCACTGGGCTTGTCCCAAGAGAAGTTGACTCTTTCATTTCTCTAAACCAGAACTATTTACTTTTAGCACACATGATCTGTGGCTTCTTTAAATTGAGAAACAAAACACTTCAGTTAGGGACGCCGAGCGTGTGACTTCTGGACTTTACTGGCCCTTCTATCACTGTAATTTGTGGGGGAAGGACACCGAAAGCCACCGTTGAGGCGAAGTCATAGTGCAGGAAGGGGAAGGTCTGTCTGGGAAAGCCGGAACTGTTCAGAAAGGGCCACAGTGTGCAGGCGAGGTGGGGCATGGTGGGAGGAGGAGGGCCCTGGCTTCCCTCCTGGTGGTGGATGGGCGCAGTGTCCCCCTCGTCGCGGTGGCCCCAGAGTCAGCTCAGTGCCTGGAACTTGGTAAGTACTTTGTTGCGTGCTGCTGAGGCAGGCACAGTTTTCCAGCTGAAGAGGAGCCCCATCCGATAGAGCGAAGAGTGAAGGGAAAGCCTGTTGTATGTGGCAGAACCCCAGCTCCAGCCACTTCGGCAACAAAGGAGGATTTGAGAGGGCAGGAGTGGTCCTGATGCAGACCCAGGGACATGGCCAGGCCCCTTCCACCTCTCACCTGAGCTTCTCCTGCCTTTTGGCATCATTCTCCCAGACCAGCTCCATGTGGGACAGGGCACAGTGTGAAGGTGGGGTGGAACCCTCGCCCATCACAGCCTCCAGGGGAAGGGCTGTGTTCCATCTCAACCTCTCTGTGCCACTTACAGGCTGCGTGACGTTGGGCAACTTGCTCAACCTTTCTGTGCCTCAGTTTCCTTATCAGTAAAATGGAGAAAATAATCGTGCCTACTTTATAGGGTTATTGTGAGAACTAAATCAGCTAATATATGTAAAATACTTGGTACCATGCCTGGAATATAGTTATAAGTGTTAGCTATTTTATGCTTATTACTATTATTATTATTATTAATTTCCAGCTCAATAACCCACATATGCTCCTCATTAGACACAGGATACACTTGCAATCTGTTTCTCATCGGCTCTTACAGTCCAGCACGGACCCCTCCCCAGACTTACTGTTCGTACATCTGACATGCTAGTCCGGCCCCTGCACCTTCCTTCAATGCTGCCCCCCCACCTGGCATGCCTAGGTTTCGTTTCTCCACTCCTCTAATCCCCTTCCATTGTCATGGCTCTAGGGATGTTCTGCTCCTTCCATAAAACTTGGCCCGGACACTGGAACCCACCCGAGGGTAAGACTGGACTTTTCTCCCACCACGTGAGTGAGCCCGCGGAGGGCAACACCTTCTGCATTTGCATCCTGTGCCCAGGGCCAGGCTGGTGCAGCACTCGCTCAATTTTTATTGAGTGAATTTGTTGTCTGCTTTGGTGCTCAGAGAGAAACTTCCCTAGTCTGGCTTTATTAAGATGAAAGACTCTTTTTATTACGGTTTTCTTGGAAGAAAAAAAAAATCAAAGAAATAAACCCTGAAACAGCTACGGTTTTATGTAGAAAGCATTATTTCTGTGCTAAATGATTTTTTTCCTAAAAGAAAATTTAGAAATTATATAGCTCCTGGTGGAATTAAAGGAATGGAAATGGAGCCATGCGCAGATTCACAGCGCTGGAAGAACACTGTTTTGGACCCCATTTTGCTAACTTCTACAGCGTTGCATAAGCAATTCAAGCTTCTGGGCCCAGTTCAGCTTTGCAATAACACAACATGCCCCTTGGGCTTCTCTCCAAATTGTGTGATTTCCTAGATTTAGTCAATTATTTGCCGTGGGATGTTTTAGCTTTTCTGCGAACTCCCACACAAACTGATTCTTCTGGTCATTTGCTGCCAGAGAAACCCGTTGATTTCAAACCAAAATGGCCGTGCAGATCATTTGGAAACAGGGCGACAGGAAAATGGCTCACTCCATCCCCTTCCACCAGGCCAGCCCTTCCCTCCCTCCACATCCCCTTTCCTGAGCAGATATCAGAGTGTTCTCTCGACCCACCCGGGCCTCCTTGATCTAGCCTCCAGGCCTCAAGGCAGGTCCCCACTGTGTCAGGAGTTCTCACTTACTCCAGAGTGGATGACGCGGTTCAGAAGCAGTGACTGCAGGGGTGTGTGTGTGTGTGTGTGTGTGTGTGTGTGTGTGTGTGTAGTATGCGTCCGTGTATGTTAATGTGTGTGTGTGTATGTGCTTGCATGAGTCCAACTGTGTGCTCCCCACTGGGGTAGTGGGGCTGGGTGCCCGTGTCCCTTGCCCCAGGAAGACGTGGCTGCAGACAGCAGTGGGGAGGCTCGCAGGCAGCAATGCTCCCGCCTCTCTCTTTTTGTTCCCTGTATATACCCCTGCCTGTCCTCTGGAGTTCTCTCTGCTCTTCTCTTAGGGCTTCGAGATTAAATTCAGGCACTTCTTACATTATCAATTAGACCTACATTGAGTGGAATCTGGGATTTGTTTATTTGTTTTAGAGTAGGACAACTGTAGAAATGATATCTGTTTAAATGGTATCAACATTCCCCACAAATGCTGTTTCTCATTATCTCTCTGTCTTAGTCTGTTTTGTGCTGCTCTAACAGAATATCACATGCTGGTCATTTATAATGAACAGAAATGTATTGACTCACATTTCTGGAGGCTGGAAAGTCCAAGATCCAGGGGCTGGCATCTCGGCAGGGCCTTCTTGCTGTGTCACAACATGATGGAAGGCGTCACATGGCAGAAGGGAAAAGAGAGGACCAGAGAGAGCCATGGGAGCCTGGCTCATCCTTTAGCAAGGAACCCACTCCTGAGATAATGGCATTAATCCACTCATGAGGGCAGAGCCTTTATGGCCTAATCTCCTCTTAAGGGTCCTATCTCTTAGTACTGTGGTATTGGGGATTAAGTTTCCAACACATGCTTTTGGGGGACATTCAAAACAAAAAGAGGGAGACGGCAGAGTTTAACAATTGAAGTCAGCAAGCATTTTCTGAATCCCTGTTGTGTCCAGTTCTCCTTCATGCCTGCCTCTCCGCTCTTTGGCAAGATATCCTCTCCTCATGGCAGTCTTCCCTCTGGCCCTCATCTCACTAATTCCTGCCCAGTCTTCAAAACCTAACTGTGGTCCTACTACAGCCCAAAACCATCTTCCAACAGCTTGAACTTATTAGATATTAGCGTTTGAGAAAATTAGAGTCGCGTCCGTTGGTGATTCCTGAGTTCGTGTCCCCAGCCAGGCCTGTATTTTGCACTCTAGTCTTACATAGCTGTGCTGATTATGAAGCCATTGCCTTTCAGTTCCAAAGCACTTTTCTGGACTCAGTCTGCGATGCTGGGGCTAGAGCTCTGCAGGCGGGCGGCTTGGCTGGGCTCTGCCTCTAGGAGACACCAGAGAAAGCCTGGGGGACTGGATTGGGGAAGAAAGTGCTTTCTCCTGTGTGCTCCTCATCCTGGACAGCATCACTGCAGCAAAGGTGCTTCCCGGGGAGGGGCAGCCTGGCTGTTGCTGTCAGTTTCCAGCTTTTCCCCGCATTCCTAGAACTGGCCTCATGGAAGCCCCTCAGATACACCAGTACCAGCCAGGCAGTCCCCCCTCCCCAGAGATCTGGGCCCTAGCTCAGAGGCTCTTCCCTTCATTCCCCAGCCCAAGAGGTGACAGTGGCTCCCTGCAGTTGCTCTCTCTGTGTTATCTTGGTGTCCCTTTTCTGTCCTCAGGCCAATTCTTGTTTGACCAATTCCTTACATTCAATTCTCTATGTTAAAACAACTGGCAGAGTGTCTGTTTTTCTGACTCAACTGGCTTGTCACAATACCCAACTGCCACTATTTGGTTCTGCTTGGCTGTCCCTCAGGCATCTGATACTTCACTTGCCCGGGCCAGAACTCTGATGTTTCCCTGAAACGTGTCCATTCTACTCTGTCTGGATCCACCATCACCCAGTGCTTAATCCAGAATCTTGGGCAGCATCCTCGTTCCTCTCTCCTGCTCACTCCCACGCACGCCATTGGTCAGCAGGGGCTGTTGATTCAACCTCTAATCCATCCTCCAGCCCAGGTGCCCATGATTTTGTTGGCTGTCTTCCTGCCTTTTCCCTTGGCCCTCCACAACTCATTTTCCCACAGAACCCAAAGTCACACTACCACTTGTAAACACAGGGGCCCTTACCATCTGCAATGGCCCCCAGTCCTGCTGAGTCCATTTCCCTTCCCTTCTCTCCTCCGTGTTCCCTGCACCCCAGTCTCCCTGGATGTGCTCGCTTCCTGACATGCCAGCCCTTTTCCCGTCCCAGGGCTTGGCGCCTGATGCTCCTCTGTCTGGAATGCTTTTCTCCTCTGCTCATACATGGCCGGATTCTTTTCATTCTTGAGGAAACACCTTTTAATTCACCTTTTCTGGGGAGCCTTTCACTGACACCCTCTTTAGAGTTGATACCTCAGCTCCATGCCTCTTTAATTCCTAACACTTCTCACCATTCCAGGTATCTACGTGTTTGTATCTTTGCTTACTTTCTCTGTCTCACTCACTAGACTATGAGAGCAATGGGGCAAGGACAGTGTCCGTTTACATCACCACTGCCTGCTCACCGTCCCTGGGGCTCATTACAGATGTGCTGAAGAAAGAATGGGTCTAGAATGGATATCAAAAAAATAAATAAGAATAGGGACAAGAAAAACTACTATTACTTTTGCTAGCAACTGTTCTAATATGCTACAAGATGTTCTCAAGTAGAAGCTGCCACTAATTATCTGTGATTATAGCCATAGACTCTTCTCTGAAGAAATAATTTTAGGGAAGTTGAAATATGTAGTTATACAGAGAGATTATGGCTCAATATAATGGCATATATTTGTAAATATATGTTTACAAATCTCTTGATTATATTTGGCACACACGCATGTACACACAGGGACTAATATGCATGTAGATATTTGCACCTCAGAGACAATCCTGGGAGGGGTGACTCCATGTGAATTATAACCTCATGGACCAAACGGTGTGCAAGGGTTTCTGTGCTGTTAGGAAGCCCATGGCATTTGGTAGAATGGCTTGGCTACCAGTTAAGTGGGCTTCTCTAAGAATCCAGTGAACTGTCACCGAATGCAAGTTTACGTGTTCCCTGGAGAGGCAAGATCAGGGTGCTATGGCTTATTTAATTCTGGCCTAGTCCTTGTTGGCACCATGAGTAGGTGTGATCATTGCAATGTAATATTCATACAGTTCTATTTTTTTGGTTTAATTTCATTTTAGTTTATTAGTAGTAAAATCCCTGCTGGCATGTCATTTAATTCGTTCCTCATGCTAATAATGATTCTAAAGCCTTTTATAGAAATGATTATATGGTAATACCAAATCTGATGGTAGATTCAAACCATCATTTACAGTAATAGGATCATAATGAAGCTCCCTGGGGTATCCCTTCTTGTAATACTGTTGGGGGGCAGGGCAGGAATCTGCTTGGCTTCATTTTCTCACATTATGAGAAGATCCTCACTAGGGACTTCTTACAGGGAATGGGCCTTTTCTGGCTCTGATGCAAAATAAAGTGTTGCAGAGAAGAGGTCCTGCTGGCAAAGCTAGATGGGCTGGCCACACCTGCCAGAGGCGCATGAAAAGGATGGGATTAGAGGAGGAGGAGAACAGTGATTGCCTGGCCCTTTCCGCACCCACTCCCACTCTGTGCGTAGAACTTCATTGTGCAAACTGGCATCTGGGGGTGTTCAAAGGAGAGTCATTCTGTGTGCCTGCCTTCCGGCTATAGTGCCTCCCTCCTGGGACTAACACGTAATGTGTGCCTCATCATGCCAGGCACTGAGGGTGGAAGGTGAATGAGACATCATCTCTGCTGTAAGACTAGGGACAAATGAGAGCTCCTGAGTATCAGAGGGCTGAAATGGGTGTCTCCATGAGGAAAGGGGCAGAGGAGAAAGGCCCTCTGTTTAATGGGGAGCTAGGGGAGAAGGGAGGTGTTATCTTCACTTGGAGAATCACTGGAGAAAGTGATTGAGCTGAATCTTGAAAGACAGTGGTACTTTCTGGGCAGAAATGAGGGTGGGATTCAAGGGAAGGTCATTCCAGGAAGATAGGGCCTTGTAAGACAAGAAACTTTGGGGGCTTTGTATCATCTGAGGGGCCAAGTTGAGTTCAGCAAGGTCAAAGCTAATGCATGACTCCATCATTCTTTCATGCCTTGCCCAAAGGACCACAGAGGATCTTCCAACCGACCGGGCATTCTACCGCTCCTCCACTTTGGGGTCCAGAAGGAGTGAGGAGAAGAGGGAGGGCTCTCATTCTTTATGGCCCAGAGGCAGACCTAAGACCATGGGGTGAGAGTTGTGGGAAGGCAAACTCAAGCTCAATAATTAGGAAGAACATTCTAACAATGTTGGTTACTTAATGTTGAAATAGACAACATGGTGAGGTAATGAGTTCCTCGTCAATCAGCGACTTGCCCAAATATCCAAAGCTAGTTAGGCGAGCATTAGAATGCACACCCAGGGGGTCCTGACTGCAAATACAGTGCTCCTTTTACCACCCAGAAATGG
Organism: Indri indri; assembly: GCA_004363605.1. Lineage (NCBI taxonomy): Eukaryota > Metazoa > Chordata > Mammalia > Primates > Indriidae > Indri > Indri indri. The sequence goes on along the minus strand of RJWJ010009991.1, from coordinate 32,226 downwards.
AGTAGTTGCTCCATACAAAACACCACAGAATTCTGAGCCTGAGGCTAGAACTGAGCTGATAGAGCCACACGGACTTGCTGACTGCTTTGTAACTTACGGTCATCATAATGAGCAAACAGCCAGCCACGGTGCCAGGCATTTCCTTTTATTAGCTCTTAGAAGATTCCTGTTGGAAAGCTCAGAGGTCCCAGAAACATTCATCTACAACCTCCTTGAAGAATGTGGTGAGAAAAATATACATACATATGTGTATGTGTATATATATGTCTATTTTGTGGTGCATCTCTGAGGTTGCTGCCTGTTCTGTGGGGGGCTCAGAAGCGCTTCTGGAGGGCAGACTGGATGTTCTTCAGCAAGCCCCACTTAGCACGGTTCTTCCCACGCCCATCCGGTGTTACCACCTGCAATTAGAAGCGAAGAACCATAGCACCACCCAAAGATAATAAATGGCAGCTCCTAGGAGCCTGTACCCCGCCTGCCACATGCCAGACACTACACACATCATCTCATTAACTCCTCACGGCAACCATATGAGGCAGATGCCATCAGCCCCACTTTATAGACAAAGAAACTGAGGTTCAGAAGGACCAGGCAGCTTTTCTCCAAGTCCCAGGCTAATATGTTGTGGGATTGTGATTCCATAGTCCTTTAAGGCAGCTCATGTGACAGAGTGCTGACAACTGTCATGGGGTTGGACCGCAGCTGAGCTTCACCATAGAGTACCCCCAGCATTCTTCCCCAGCCCTCGGAACTTGCTTCTTTCACAGCTCTTATCAGTTGTGAGTTTTAGCTAATGGTTTGACTTTCTTGCCAGATCGTGAACACCTTGATTGAGGTGTGGGGGAAATAGAAGTCTTTCATCTTTGTAGTCCCAACGCTGGTTATGGTAAATAAAAGGTTCTTAGAAAAGTGGATGGACTATAAATAGAACAATAATTTGTAAATCTGCCAATTGTTTCCCTTTGATGCGGGCAGGAACGCTTCATACTATCTTTGGTCACAGTGCATGGTCTGTGCTACCTGGAAAAGGCAGATTGTATTGGGCATGAGGGGTAAGCAGGACCCTCCCTAGAAATCTCACCAACTCAGCTTAGATGTGGATCTCCACGCCCTACCTTGAAGATAATGAGTTTCTCCATTTCTCTGGTCTGGCAGCATTCTCATTCCTTTCCAATACACATTTATTGAAGAGCCATTTAGGGAGTGAGGTAGAGACCCAGGGATGAAAGACAACCTGCTGGATCAACAGGCTCTGCCTAGGTGGATAAGGACTTGAGACAGGGTGGGGTGGGGTTTGGATGGTGAAGAGGAATGTTTACACAAAACACAAAGTCTCTATGTACAAAGCTTTTAACCTACTATATTTGTATACAAAGGGAAAGGGCAAAAAAAAAAAAAAATCAGACACTTATTAGCATTATGCTCTCTACTTTTACAAAATTTATTTTTGGTTTTAGAGAAAATGGGGCTGCATGCAAGGTAAAGGTCATATTATACACATGGCTTTAGATTAGCCATTGCTGGGTCAAAATGGAAATCATGCATAGAGATAATCCTGATAAAGGTGATATAAATAATGTAAGATACACACACAGATATCAGGGGGCAATGAGGAAGGGGTAACAGTGTTATGAGGGGCTAGGAATTAACTTATAAAAAAGTAGGAGATTTGAGTTTTTTTTTTTTTTTTTTTTGAGACAGAGTCTCACTCTGTTGCCCAGGCTAGAGTGCCATGGTGTCAGCCTAGATCACAGCAACCTCAAACTCCTGGGCTTAAGTGATCCTTCTGCCTCAGCCTCCCGAGTAGCTGGGACTACAGGCATGTGCCACCACACCTGGCTAATTTTTTTTTCTATATATTTTTAGATGTCCAAGTAATTTCTTTCTATTTTTTAGTAGAGACGGGGGTCTCACTCTTGCTCAGGCTGGTCTTGAACTCCTGACCTTGGGCGATCCTCCCGCCTCGGCCACCCAGAGTGCTAGGATTACAGGTGTGAGCCACTGCGCCCGGCCGGAGATTTGAGTTTTTGCTTTAAAGTATAATCAGGATCTTCAAAGATAGAGACTATGTGTGACATGGGAATGGGGAAGTAAGAATTGAGATATGTCTATGAATAAGGGGATTAGATAGAACAGAGGACAGAAGAAACAGAAAAACAGAACTCAAAATAGTAAAGAAATCAAAATGATTATCGACATCCATTTTCCTGCCCCAAATGCCTCAGATTACTTTTCTTTCTGTCTTTTTTTTTAAGAGTTTCGGTTACTCTATATCAGATTACTTTTCAAATGAATTCTACCAAACTTTTAAGAAAGAGTTGTTCTAGAAAATAGAAAAACAAAAGCTTCCCAGTTCCTTATTAAGCTAGTGAAATATTGGTTCCAGAACCATATAAAACCAATATAAGCAAAATTATATGTTCAATTCCCTTATGATTACAGATGCAATAATCCAAAATAAAATATGAGCTAACTGAAATCAAGTATATTAAAAATAATACATCATGATCACATAGAACCTATTCTATGCATGCAAATACAGTTTAGTATCAGAAAAATCAATCAATGTAATTCACTCCATTAATACTAGCCTAAAGAAGAAAAAACATATGATTACCTCAAATGCAAAAAAATTAATAAGGTTTACCTATTTATGCACAAGCTCTCAGAAACCTAGAAGTGAAAGAAAATTTTCTTAACTTAGTAAGGATTTTACACCACAAAAACTAAATAAAAAATAATAATTCAATGAAGAAACTTTGAGATCAGGAATAAGATAAGGATATCTACTATCACTGCTACCATTTTATGTATGACTCGAGGTTCTGGCCAAAGCTATAAGGAAAGAAAAATAAATAAAAGACCAAAGCTTGTAAGACAATACATAAAACCATGTTATTTATAGATGATAGGATCATATGTCTGGAAAAATAAGCAGAATCAACAGATAGGCTCTCAGAGTTTTTTGAAATTGCTGTACTCAAGATTAACCTACAAACAGCAATAGTCTTTATTCTAAACCAGCAATCCATTAGAAAATATAGTAAAATATGAACTAACATTTATAATACCAACAAAGTCTGTAAACTATCTGTTTTTTTATATATATACTTAAGGTGGTATGCAACATGATGTTTTAATATACAAATACATAGTGAAATAATTATTACAGTTCAGCAAATTAGCATATCCATTATCTCACATAGTTAACTTTTTGTGTATATTAAGAGCTCCTGAAATCTTAGCAAATTTTCTATACAATACAATATTATTAACTATAGTCCTCATGCTGTACATTAGATTTCTGAACTATCTAGTTTAACCAGGGATACATAGTACTTTCATAGGAAAAATTTAAAAACCCTAGTAAAGCCGTAGACTATGGTTTGAGTAAATGTTTAGATACATTACAAAAATATCAATTTTCTCCAAGTTAATTTAGAGACTCAATGCATTCTGAATCAAATTTTACCTGAATTATTTTATGAATTCAATTTACTTACTCTAAAATTTATCTAAAGAAGTAAATTTCCATGATTAGCTAAATAAATCTTAAAAAAGAAAGAAGGGTGATGGATACTTACCTTAGCAGTTCATCAAGACATGGCACAAAGCTGAGGTTAAAAACCAATAAAATCAGTGTGGTATTGACATAGGAGCAGAAACATAGACCAGTGGGATATAATAAAGAACTTGACCCCTAAACATATGGGAATTTAATATAAGATCAAAGTGGTACCTTTATCATATCCTAATGGAGAAAAGACACTGTTTGGTAGATGGTATTGGGAAAACTGGCTTACAGATGACAAAAACAGTATATCCCTACCCAGTACTGCAAATAAAGGTAGCATTGGGATGGATTAAAGACCTAAATTTGAAAGGTGAAAATGTAAATTTAATAAAAGAATGTATATTAATAGAAGATTATCTTTGTGATCTAAGCCTAGAGAAGGGCTTTTAAAACAAAACTTCAAAAGGTCAAACCATAAGGAAAAAACAATTAATGATTCTTATTATATCAAAATTGAAGATTTCTGCTGTTCCATGATGTACACTATGAACAGAGCTAATAGACAAATGTCAGAAGGGGAAAGATATTAGCAATATCTAAAACCATTATCTAGTATATATAAGGACATCCTGCAAATTACTAGAAAAAGAAAAATGCAATAAAAATGAGCTAAGGATATCAATAGGCTATTTACAGAAGAGAAAATCCTGAAAACCAACAAGGATATGAAATGAAATTTTAAACAATAAGAAGATATCATTTCATACATATCAGGCCAGCAAAAAGGTAGAATGCTGGATCTTACTAAATGTAGCTGGGGTTTTGGATATAGGGTACCTCATCTATTCCTTATAGAAGTATATGTGAATGTGATCAAATTAAATACCCACATACTCTATGACTCAGAAATTTCACTCATGGTATATATCTGATGTGGGCTGAATTGCATACCCTGAAAATTTATATGTTAAAACCCTACCCCTACTACCTTAGCATGTGACTGTATTTGGAGATAGGGGCTTTAAAGACCCTTAAACGAGGTTATTAGAGTGGGCCCTAATCCAGTCTGATTGGTGTCCTTATAAGAAGAGGAAATTTGAACACAAAGAAAGGCAACATGATGATACGCACACACAGAGGAAGGACTACGTGAGGACACAGTGAGAAGGTGGCCATCTGCAAGCCAAGGAGAGAGGTCTCAGGAGAAACAAACCCTGATGACACCTTGATCTTGGACTTCCAGCCTCCAGAACTGTGAGAAAATAAATTTCTGTTGTTTAAGCTACCCAGTCCATGGTATTTTGTAATGGCAGACCTAGCAAACTAATGGAATAATCCAGAGAAATTCTCACACTCCCATCCTGCCCACAAGGTGTCATGTTTAAGGCTGTTCACTGTAGCACCATTGAAGGTCACCTGGGTGTCCACCCTGGCTGAGCAGGTAGGTAACATGCACATTGTGAAGGAGTAAGGGACAAATGTTCATAACAACATTGATGGATCATGAAAACACAGCATTTAAGGAAAAAAGGTAAGAAACAAAGTAAGATACATAACACATTGAAAACAACAATATACATCAAGTAAGAACATGTAAAACAAAAAGACACACATAAAATATATTAGAATGGATGTCACAAAAGAAAATGTATAAATAAGAATAGGACCTTGCACAGACCAATGCTGATAGTGGACCATGAGTGGAGGTGTATGACTCATTTGATCCTCTGTATATGAGGTTAAAAAAAAAAGGTCAGTTTGAGCCTAAATTATACTCACTCTAGGATTCAAGCTTATCTGCAGGGCAAGTAGAAAGGGACCAATAGGTTCTACTTACATGAAGGGTCAGGAGCTCTGTGGAAAAGAATAAATGCTAAGGAGATAGAGAATGCAAACCATTTAGGCTTCATTTCAGGGCATGGAGCCACTGTGAGTGTGTGGGTGGCTGTGAAGGTAGCCTTGGGGTGGTTATTCCGAGTGTGGAATAGTGATGGTCACTCAGATTGTCCTCCAGCCCTTGCAGATGTGTGGCTCAGGTCTGCAGCAGGAAGAGAGGGAAAACCAGAAGGGGATTTCATGATGGCCAAGCAGGCCTGCTGTGTGGCTGGGGTTCCAGCAGGAGCACAGGCTGAGCAGGAAGGTGGCAGCACTGCAGAGACTCAGGGCAGCTGGCAGGACTACTTCCTGAGCACACATTAGACACCAAGGGGGTGGGAGGGAGACTCCACGTACAGACTGAGAAGGACTTTGAGAAGATGGGTGGGGGCAGAGGTTGCTACATTTCCCGAAGAGCTTTAGGGAAAAGCCCAGAAAATTAACAATTTGTGACTGTTGCTGGGCCTGAATTTTTACCTTCATATCTGATGTAACCTAGGACATCCAGTTTACAGACTGTGGTAGGCAGAATAATGGCTCCCCAAAGATGTCCATGTCATAATCCCAGAATCTTTAAATATGTTATGCTATGTGGCAAAGGGTAACTAAGGTGGCTAGTTGGCCAGTCTTAGGATAGGGATATTGTTCTGAATCATCAGGCCCAATTTAATCACAAGCGTCCGTCAAGGTGGAAGACGGAGGCAGAAGAGAACCAGAGAGATGGTAATGTAAGAATGACTCAGCCCAGTGTTGCTGGCTTTGAAGAGGCAGGAAGGGGCCACGAGCCAAGGGATGTGGGTGGTTTCTAGAATCTGGAAAAGGCATGGAAATGGATTCTCCCATAGATCTTCCAGAAGGAACACAACACTGCTGACACCTTGATTTTACCTGGTGAGACTCATTTTGGACTTCTGATCTCTGGACTTGTAGTAAATAATTTGTATTGTTTACACCACCAATTGTTTTTTTACAGCAACAACAGGGAACTAATACACAGATGGACAGTTAGATTTGATATGGGAAGACTTCATGGATGTTAACCGAGATCTAAAGTCAGAGGGAGACAGCGAGTCAAAGTAAGTAGGCTATTTTCAGAACTGGGATGGTGGTCAGCAGGCATACTGAGGATCAGAGGAAGAACAGCAGGAAAAACTGAGGCCAAAGGGTACATAATTTACCTTAAAAACATGTTTCTCCACCCCTTCAAAAATATCAGTTAGGCTGTTTGATGTTAGAGGCTCTCAGCTGGGGACTGTAGGCATAGAAGGGGTATAAGACCAACACAGTGCCTATCCTCCTGGAGTTGACAGCCTAGTGCAGTTGGGACTTGGACCCAGGTCCACAAGACAAAATCCAGTGCTTTTTCCAGTGCATGATCTTGCTTCTCAAAAAAAAAAAAAAAAAAAAAGTTCGGCTTTTGGCTTTGACATCATTCTCCCAGAGTGAAGTACCATGTCCCCAGGACTGAGCCTAACCTGCCCAGACTTCGTTGTATCTGATTGTGGTGCAGTGGGGCAAAGAGCTCTGGCCTTGGATACAGACCTAGGTTCCCACTCGACTTCTCCTTCCTGTAACACAAATCCCAATACTTTCCTTCTCTGAGCCTCAGTTTTTTTTTTATCTGAAGAATGGAGGTGATAACTGCCTCCTTTCCTAGTAGTTGGGATGATGAGTGATAAGGAACATACAGTGTCTGACACAGAGTCGACCTTTAATTGGGACCTTTAAAAAGCACTAAGGCTAATTTTCTTGTTGCATGCACTATACTTCAAATAAAATCTCTTAAAAACATCAAGTCTTAGCTATGCAAATCACATATAAAAGGTGTTATTTCACCTCTTTTACAAAAGTACATATGATGAAAATATTGCATTTTGGATAAGAAATGATTCTGCTGCATCATTGCAGTATTTTAAATGAAACCTTTCAGAAATACCTGCATAGAACTGACGCCAAAGGAAAAAATTTCGATTTTATAGGAAAGAGCTAAAGTCATTACTTTTATGAAGCTTTATAAATGTCATTCAAACATGCCATCTTATTTTCATTTGCTATTGAAGGCTTTACTTATGCAAATCATGACAAATGTTAAGGAGCCAGCGTTTCCGTGGAATGCTAATATAACCACAAAGAAGGGAGGAAGAATTACTTCTGAAGGAAAAATCTATATTGCAGCTCCTCAAGTCAGATAAAAATGAAGCTTCCAGAAAACCTCATTAATTAGGGCTTTGCTCATTTAGATATTGTGTAAAAAAGAAAGGGACTAGAATGCATTTCCCTGTCTTATATGGAGGGCAAATTAATCCAATGAACACAATTTCAAGGGGCATGTTGCTTCTTGACTGATTGTATAAAACACTTAACAGCTTTAAGGCATCTTATGGTACTTTATAATTATTAATTTTATTTATCAATTTATTTCTTTGCTCTTTAATTTAGACATTCATTCATATATTCATTTGTTTGGTCACATTTTCACTCATGTATTCATTCAGTAACTATCAAGAACCTGCTATGTGCAAAGTGCTGTGGTAAGCATTGTGGCAGAGAGATGAATTAGACATGAATTTTGATCTTAAGGAGTTCATAGTTTGAGAGAAACTATGAAACGTCTACCTAAGAAAGGGCGAGAGGGACTGAGATGGCAGACTGGTGACACACTTAGGTCTATCCACCCATCCCTGTCCTTAGCATTTAAAAATGACAGAAAGTATATTTTTAAAAAGTTAGCAACAGCACTGAGTGCCCTTCATGGGAAAGACATTTTTAATTTAAGGAATTCCTAAAAACTCAGGAGGCAGATAGAATTAGATTGAAGGAAAAATTCAGCCAAGAGGACTTGCTGCAAGATGTGGTAGTAGCCATGGGGCATTCCATGCTCTGGAATACGCTGTCTGGTTTAAGCCAGTTCTTGGGTTACTTAAGAGAAGAGCACCGGGCCGACTGGCCCACAGTGTAACTGGCTTGGGTGCAGCAGCAGGAGCGGCCAGGCAGGCTTCCCGATCCTATTTCCTCCCCATGCGAGTGTCTGACCTTTGTGGGAAGGGGTGGGGGTGCATGTGGTGCTGGGCTCCAGACACAGAGCATGACCCTACCTCTTGCTTCCCCTTTATCTGAGTGGCAGCAGCCACTCGGATTCTTCTTCTCAAACACTTAACCAAGGAGACAAAGACAGCATAGCTAGTCCGATGCTGTTGGGCGTTGTAGTTCTATGATCACACCAAGGTTGGGCCATGACAACCCCAAACCACACACAAGCTGAATGTAGGGGAGCAGAAACTAAGGGCTAGCAGCAAATGGTGCAGATTCAGAGAGAAACAGAGATAGAAGATGAAAAAGATGGAGATAGAAAGAGAGGGTAGAGGAGAGAGGAGAGAAAAGGGGGGAGAGAGAGAGAGAGAGAAAGAGAGAGAGAATACCTTTCTAGTTCCCTGAGTATCAGATCGATGTATGTCCTGAAAGTGGGCTTTTGACAAAAGAGAAATTTATAATACAGACAAATTTCTCTTTTTTCAAAAGCTAAAATAAATGGCTTTGTCCATTTGCTTCTATAAGAATTCCCAATTAAGACATAATCTACTCTGATTCCAAATAACACCGTCACGGTGATACAGTAAGATAGCACTGGGAAGTCTTGATATTTTTCTTCTCTTTCTCTTTTTAATATCAATAAAATTATACTCATGAGTGTGTATCCCTTGAGAATATAAAAAAGAATTTGCCTTGCATCACAAAGAAGGTAGAAATAATTGTATTCTTTCTTTCTGGATCTCACACTGACCTGCTCAGTGACTATTTGACTTTCAGATAAACAACAATTAATTTTTTTAGTATAAGTAGGTTCTAAATATTGCATAGGACATACTTATACAAAAAATTATTTATTGTTTGCTAGAAATTCAAATTTAACTGGGTATCCCGTGTTTTTATTTGTTAAATCTGGCACCCAATCCTTGCCTGAAGATAGCACTTCTTTTTTTATTCTTGTCACACTACAATTACTTCTTGTTCTTCACACACAACAATTATTTGTGTGCTAGACCCTGAGTGCCTTGAAGGCAGGAAGTATACTTAATTTTCCTCTGAATCTCTATATCCTGACAATGCCTGGAACAAATGTTTTTTGAATCAAACAGACCTCACAATTCTCAGGCCTCATTTGCAAAGTCTGATTAAGGCCAGCAACTCTCTCTTTGGCCCCAAGCTAACAAATTTTCTTGGCTTAGAGAGAGAGTCCCATGATGGGTTCTGTGATCTCATGATCATCCTAACAGAGCTGCATCCAGAACCCGTCAAAAAGATATGTCAGAGAAACAATGTGCACGGTACCTTGCAGATGTCACTCCATTGCCCGGGACCATTCTCATTGACGGCTCTAACTTTAAACAGATACTCGGTGTTGGGGGTCAGGTTGTGCAGCTCCAGATTCTGCTGCATTACGTCCTGAATTTGTCCACAGAGCTCTGTTCGCACGTTGTTAGGAGGGGAAGTAATGACTTCATAGAATTCCATCTCAAAAGAGTCCACATCTTCCATTGGGCACGTCCAGTAAACCTATGGAGGAAGTGAACATATCAGTGTGGTAGTAGCACATGCTATGCAGCCTTCTTTCCTGCAAAGATCTGTGTTGTTGACTACCTGTGGGCTGAGTGTAAGCTGACCCCATCCTTGCAGCTGCTGAGGACTTTGAATTAGACCACGGGCGACACTCCTGGAAGGCTGTGTGATGAGGCCTGGCATGATGCTTGCAATGAGTTGTAAGGACAAAGGATGCTGTTCTGGGTTCTGTCACTGTCCGTCAATGTGGAGGTGACAATTGTCCTCCTGATACCACTGACAAAAGTAGCTACTCTTTATTGAATACTTATTATGCATCAGATTCTTTGTCAGGTGTTACTGTTCCTAACTCATTCTCATAACCCCTGGAAGATAGATTTCATTATCCCATTTTACAGATGAGGCTCAGAAAAGTTACATTTATCAAATTCCAGTGGAACCACAGAGTACTAGAAGATGAAAAGTTTTATTTATTCCAACCCTCTGTATTATACACAAGAAAACAGAGTCCAGAGAGATGGAATAATTTATCTAAGTAATGGAGAATATACTGAAGGCATAAAATACCAACTTCTCTGAAGTAATATGTCAACAAGTGTCAATTAGCAGATGGTGTCTGGAATATAAACATTTTATAATAATTGTATTTTTTAAACAGATATGCTTTTATTAGAATTTGAATAAATTTAAATGTTATGACTTTATAAAATTAATTCAAAATTTTAGGAGTATAGGAATTTAAAATTTTTATAAAGCTGTATAATTTATAATGACTTTTACATATTTATACTTAAAAATTTTTATAAGTTTATAAAACTTAATAAAAATGAATTTATCTTTTCTAATTATCAAAACATACTCATTGTAACATACTTGAAAAATGCAGAAAAAGTATAAGGGAAGAAAACAAACATTGATTATTTCTTTTCAATTTTATAATACACACAAATACAAATATATATATAAAATTTGGATTATATATGCTTTCTTTTCCTTATTGTATTTTATATATTTTCCTATATTATTAAAAATACAGTAAAGCACCATGTTTAAGAACTGTCCCATAAATGATTTAATTCTTAAATAGTTGAACATTTAGGTTGTTCCTAATTTTATACTCTAACCAATAAATGCTATAATGAAGACTTTTGGGCATGAATCTTTGCCTGCATTTTTAATAATTTCCTTGGAAGGGATTTCTAGAAATAAAATTGAGTTTAAAAAATCTCTAGGATTTTAACAACACATATTGACAAATTATAAGACTAAGTTTAAGAATATTTTCTATGTTAAAATCCTAAAGATTTGAGAGAGATGTTAACACAGACTTAATCTTCTGCATTACTGAGCACTATGATTCCTGTGTGACGTCTATTCCATTTTCCCAAAATAAGGATCAGTGTTATTTTTACACCAAATATCACTGTCTGGCAGTAGGTTTAGGTGTCCTCTCTTGACAGCCAATGACTTGATTGGGTTGTTTCCTGTAGTCCCCTTTCTTGAGCTCAGCCAGGGATGACTAACAGGTGGAAAGGGGTGACTATTTCTAAGCTCAAGTATAGAGCAGACACCACCAGTCCTTTGTCTCTAGAGCAAGATACTGCCAACTTCCCAAGAGGTCTGAGTTGACATGGAGATGAGACCTACTGCCATCTCTGAGTTAATGTCATATACACCATAGGCCTTGCTGATCTAGTATCCTTTGGAAAAAGTAGCTCAGCTGCTCAGCTATTGCTTATATGAAGGGCAGAGACACTTTGCTGTGTATGCTAGCCATGGGAGGGCTTGTTCTACTTTGCAAAGTATAGTCATTCTTTGTGTCAATTATAGATTCCAAAACATAGAATATGATGTCTCAGGAGAATGGAAAAGCAAAGCTTGGTCTGTGTCTGGCCAGACACATTCATTTTCTTGTTTTTAGATTCTTGATACTAAAGTGTGGTCTGCAGACAGCAGCATTAGCAACACCTGGAAGTTTGTGAGAAATGGAATCTCAGCCTCTATTGAAACCTACTGAAACACAATCTGCATTCTAACAAGATCCCTGGGTGCACATTAGTGTTTGAGAACCACTAGTTTAGACTTCAAGGATGCTAAAATTCTTTGGGAGTGTTCTCAGATTATGGGGGCAAAACATGAGCTCTGCTGTGTGGACTCAGGCCAGGGGCTGACTCTGTGGGGAAACCTGAGAGTAGGCAAGATGCGTTTTAATAGAATATCTAGTCCATGTTAATCTTTTTTTTCCTTCCTGCACTTTAATGTTCTATAAATGGTTTAGTTTAGGTTTAGCTGGAGTTGAAGGGCATGTTAAGTAGAGGGCCATTTGTCCATAGTAGGTCAAGAGGGTCAAAGGGGAGTCGTGCCCCTTGACCCGGAGGCCAGGTGATGGCAGCTGCAGAGGTCTGTGAGGACCCACTCTCCACCCTCCCCTCCATAAAAGAGGTCGAATCTCAGAAGATGAGTTGGAATTCCACTGGGGATTATTCTTCCAATCTTTCCAAATAATGGAAAGTCTGGATATTTTCTTTAGGAAACGTAGCAATTTAAGGAAATCATAGCTGATAGATAATGGAGTCTGCATTTTTAACTCCAGTTTCTGTGCTGTCTCTTTTGTAGGTTTTCCTTTGGGGAATATTACACTTCCAAGCAATCTCTTTCAATTACTCTGGTTCCCAAACTGGGTTCTCTTTTAATAGGAAAGCTGCCTTTGGAGTGGGGGTGGGGCATTCAGATGTATTTCTGACTATGAGTTAAATACACTGTTTGGTTTAAGCCAATTTTGGGTTACTTAAGATTTCAGGAACTTATTCCTTTTGAATGAGGTGACCACAAATTGTCCAGAGGAGTGACCAGTGGACTGGAGTGATCAGACCCTAGAGGTGCAAGAGATAAGTGCAACCTTTCCTGACTACCCTCTTCCATTCTGTGCCCCACACCTTTCCACCTTCCCTGCTGAGCCCAGAGCCTTTCTTACCTTGGCTGCTCTGGGGTACACCAGAGTCTGGTAGATGACAATTGGGCCTGGGGTCCTCATAGAGCCATCATTGAACGAGTACCAGTTGTGAAAGCTGCTGCTGTTCTGTGCAGGCTGGGTCTCTGCAGTAGCGCTCCAGTAGGTGTAGAGGCCGTCTGTGGGTTTGACAGGTGTGGCTGACTGGGCTCTCCCATAGACCTCCAGACCCATCTTGGCCTTCTCGCCAGTGGTGTTGAAGGACAGCAAGGAGGAGCTTCGCTGGTATATCTGCTGGTTGTCAAAGCTGTGTGTGCTGAAAGTGACCTTCCTAGCAATCATCATTTCTGAGTGCATGGGATAGGGGGAGGGCAGCGAGTCCCCTGAGGAGCATACCTTCTTGGGTCCCGTGGGGAAGAGCTCATGGATGGCACTGGAGAGCTCAGCGAAGTCCAAGGGCATGCAGTGCATCGAGTGTAGCCGGAGCTGTGGGTCAGGCCTGTAGGTGCTCTGGATGCCATCCTCAATCTGGTCTACCAGAATCTTGGCAGACTGCAGGAAGGCCACTTGGCCAGTCTCCTTCAGGGCTTCCTTGGAGTAGGCGATCAGACCATCCATCTCGTTCACCTTCAGAGTTGTGACGTACACATATCTTTCAATCTCCTGCTGCCTGGACACTTCTAAATTCTCTATCTGCTCCATGATGGTTTTCTCTTTCTCCTGAAGAATGCTGCGCAACTTGAGAAAGCCATTTCTGATCTCCTTTCGCTTTGCCTCCTTGTCGGCTTTAAAGCTGCTTTTTAAGATGTTGAATTCCATTAGGTCATTATCAATTTCATATCGGACTGCAAAACAACCAGGTTACTGTTAAAATTTTCATCTCCCCAGGTACCAAGGCCGGTAGCAAACTGGAGCAAATTGCCATAGGCTCCAAGGAAGTAAGTGGAGAGGGAGGGAGGGCACTTACAGCTGGGTCTAAACAGGCAAGGATGGGTTTATGCAATGAATTTGGCCTTTATCAGTACACCCTTCCCTTCCTCCTTCTCAATACTTCCCTTGGGTATAAGAAGAAGTGAAGTCACAAATTTACTGGGCCCTGCTTTTCCCTGTAGGAAAGCTAAGCTTTTGCAGTGGTAGGAGAAAGAACTAAATTTCTGATGACTATTTGTAAATTCTGCCTTGCCTCATTCACCAAGAATCTGGCCCTAGACAACAGTGGGAAATCAGCAGACTTTTCCTTCGTTGAGGGGGGTGTTTTACACACCCTCTCCCCTCACTGGAGGTCTTTGCCTCTCTTGTGGTTCAGCTATGTTGCTTCTCTTGCCTTCCCTCTGCTCCCTTTCAAGAAAGGGTCTGCTGTCATGCTTCCAGGAGAACCAATTCATCCTGTCTCCTCTCACAAGGTATTTGGTTTTTCAGTTCACTCAGTCGTTCAACAAACATTTACTGGACCCCTGTTATATGCTGTGTTTTTTTAGGCACTGGGGATACAGACATGAGTATGAAAGGGCAGCTGCTCTCAAGGCACTTATAAATGCAAAGATACTACAGCTGGAGGATGCTATGGCAGGGTGAGCATGTGGCCTATCTCTATCTGTGAAATGAAACACTTTTGTTGGCTTTAAAGGATTTTAGGTATTAGGCAGCAATTTGGACAATGTCAACCTTTTGTGGCTGTACCGAGGGTAAGGTCCTGCTCATGAAAGGTCAACTCTGTGATGAATTGATGGGCTATATTCCTTACCAAATTTTCCTCAGGAGTAGGGGTGATCAAATATTTTTGTACTCAGTTCTTAACATCATCCTGGGGCCATAGGAAGCTGGACTTGTGTGGGTGGTGGCCACTGCAACGTTGATGTGCATTTGAATAAGAGAAACCCTGAAGTTCTGTCGGACAATGAGGACAGGGACCACAGCTGCCTTGGCCACCACTGTGCCTACGGTGTGTATAGGTGACCAACAGGTGTTGGTGGAGTGAAAGCCATTCTTCCCCGTTTTCCAACATTCCTGAGTGAATGTCAGCAGTGTCACTCTTTGGCCTATTCCCTAAAGCCCCCAATTCCTCTGCCTACCTCCTCCCTCACACTGGCCCAGAAATGATGAGGTGATGCAGGCAGGGGCTGAAAGGAGAGCTTCTAGGGTGTGATTTCAGTGGTACTGGGAAATGCTCCTTGCCCTCCTTGGATGCAAGCCCTACTATGACTTGTGGCAGCTGAAATTCTACTTCGTGCATTATTTTCTCTGACTATACAATAGTTGCCCGCCATCAAAGATACTTGGATAGGAAATTTCTTGCTTTATTAGGGATTAGTTAAGCTTGCGTAGAACAAAGTCCTGAAAGGCAGGATAAAAATTTCTTATATGAGGGGAAGGAGGCAACTCCAGGAAGTGAGAAAAGAGGAGGCTGGAGGCACCCACTCCCAACCTTTCCAAATATGACAGCTTTGCAAGGGCTGATCTTAGAGCGAAATCAAATCAAGTCGTCTTTCAGGCAATATACTTAAAACTAGCTACTTACTAAACATTTATTATGGATCAGATCCATATATCATCATACATCATATATATTATGGACCAGATCCATATATAACCATATTTTACATATATCTTCCTATGAGGACATTATCATTCCCATTTATAAATGTGGAAACTAAGGCTCAGAGAGGTTAAGTGACTGCTCAGTGTCACACTGCAAGTAAATGGGGGAAACTAGGCCCTGTCCCTAATTCTATTTGTCTAACCCTAAAACTTATGTTCTTAATTGCTCCAGCTGTGATTCTCAGTCCTCTATGAGTAAAAGAATCCCCTGAGGAGCTTAAAAAAAATCTTCTGTTGGACTCAACCTGCTGAGATTCCAGATCAGTTGGCCTCAAGAATCCAGGTGAGGCAGATTTCAGCTAGGTTTAGAATCTAACCCAGGGAATCTCCTGGGGATCATGCTAAAATGCAGATTATGACGCAACAGACCCAAGGTGAGGCCTGAGAGTCTGCATTTCTAACAATCTCCCAGGTGATGCCAGGGCCGCTGGTCCTTGGACCACATTTGAGCAGCAAGGAGCTAAACTTCTGAGCTGCCTTTAAGTCAGTGGTTCTCAACCCTAGCTGTACATTAGAGTCACATGGGGAACTTTTTAAACATCTCTGTTGCTCAGTCTGTGCCTCTGTGGGGATGGCATGGGGCATCGGTTGTTAGCAGACCTCCCAAACCGGATTGTCTCGCCAGGGCCCAGGGTTTCTCAGTGTGTATTCTCAGATTAATTGATTTTGAATATCTGGAGATCCATTTAAAATGCAGATTATGGCACCTGGCAGGAAAGTGAATCAAGTGCTCAAGAACAAGTTTGAGCCCTGGTTAGAAAAAATTTCTTCAGCAAGGATTGACAAACTAAATTCTTTACCTATGGCTAACATCTGATTTAGCTATTATCCCTTCCTGCGTTCCCTGGAATTTGTGCGGGTGTTATTCCCCCCACCTTCAAATCAACTTCGCTGTCTGAATTTTAGGTGCTCTGGACTCAGAAAACTACCCTAGGTCTCTCCTGTGTTAAGGACCCAAGCTCCCTACAGCTGCATGGGAGCCACAGTAGGCCGTAGGCAGCAGTTCCTTCCTAGTGTTGACACCCAAAGAATCCGCTGAGCCCTGGTCTGGGCAGGCAGTGAGTGCCACCCTAAGAAACCCTTTAGGAACCAACAAGCCTACCCATTTTCTTGGCAACGTGGCTCTTGTAGGGTTTCTCTCATATAAAGGCTTCCCTGGTGGTGGTTTCAAAACTGAATAAATGTCAATTGACAAACAATGTTTCTGGGTATGTGGCAATTGAGAAGGTCAAGGTATTTCTGAAATATCCATGCTGGAGAGAGGTCCTGGGTGACATGGTAATCAGCAGTCTTTCTCTGGACTACTTTTGCATCCAATGGGACCTTTCTGTGCAGCTCAGGGAAAAGCTGCCTCCCTCCCAAGTGTCTAGGCTTGACTTCATGGTGGGGACTGAAATATCTGACAAAGTGAAAGGCCTGGTTTGCTCTGGTGCACTTTGGCTAGACTGTAGGTCACTCCTGAAGGAAACAGACCATGGGTGGTGGTTGTGGTTCCCCCTGCCCCTTCGATCTAAAGGTTCTGGTTACTGTTTAGCACAGGTAGGCTCTAACTAACTAAGCGGATTGCCCCAAGCTATCTTCCTTAGGGTTCCTGAACAAGGAGTTACTCTTAAGGGGTAGGAAAGGGGACTAGGACCTGCTTTGAACTTGGCAATGGCGCTGAAGAGTGCAGCAGCCCTCTCGGAGCAGGCGTCTATGAGGCTGACCGTGTTGTGGCCGTTGTGTAAAGCGACCTTGCAGAAGGTGCAGAGCAAGTCATTGTCGTCGCGGCAGTACTCGATGATGCGGCTGGACGGGTGGTGGATGCAGATCTTCTCGTCCTGGTCCTCAGGGCTGGTGTCCACGAAGACGTGGTCCTGCATGGTCACATCCGAGTGGAAGGCCTTGAGGCAGTCATTGCACAGGTTGAGGCGGCAGGTGATGCAGCGCTTGTAGGCGATGCGCCGGCTGCGGCAGACCTGGCAGAGGATGGGCCCAGAGCTGCGGTCAAAGCGCCACTTGAGGTAGCCGTGCTGCTGCATGTAGCGCTTGGTGAGACGCCCGCGCAGGTAGTTCTCGGGCAGCTGCATCTTGTTGCTGTAGGGCATGCAGTGTGAGCGGTTGCACACTGGGCAGATGAGGATGAAGAAGTTCTCAGTGACCTCAGCATGCTTTTGCAGCTGCCGCAGGCACTTCTCACACAGGCTGTGGTTGCAGGGTAGCATGAACGAGTGCAGGCGCAGCCTTTTGCACATGGGACAGGTGAGGTGGTCCACCAAGTGGCTTCTGGCTGGCATCAACTTCACCTCATCGACCTGGGTATCGCTGCTCCCGATGCGCAGGGCGGTCTTGGAGCTGAAAGGAGAAGCAAACACAGGGCTTCAGGAGGCAGGCTCAAGGGCTTTCCATTTCTCGACCTCTGACAGAACCCTTGGCCACTGAGAGGCGTCCAGTGTGGTGGTGAGGGGCCTGGCTCCATGCCAAGGTGTCTGTGTTCTAAACCTGCTTGCATCGTCTTTCAGCTGGGTAACTTCTCTGCCTGTTTCCTTATTAGAAAGTTAGTATCCATGCCGTGGAGTTTCTTGAGAGGATTAGAATTAAGTTTGGTACCTGTAAGGAGTAGGAGCAGTCCCTGGAACACAGTAAGTGATCTACAACAACTTATTTTTGAGCAAAAGAAAAGCAGCAGAGACTGGGCTGGCACTATTACTTAGACCTTGATGTTCTGCTGGACATCAGTAGTATCAAAGAACACCAACAGCAGTCAAGTCTACTCTGTGACTATGATGGATCAAAGCAGAAACGAGACCACTTTATAATGTTTGGGCTCAGATAAAAACATTGTCCGAAGCATAGAAATGACCAAATGTCCTCTCCTGGTTAATGGGAATGACTGGTGTTTTTTTTTTGTTTTTTTTTTTACCAATTGAATCTTTAGGGTCACTCTGTTGTCCACCTTCTTCCAGATAAGATTTATTAAGACCCCCAAAGCACAGGCAACCAAAGTAGAATTGGACAAATGGGATCACATCAAGTTAAAAAGCTTCTGTACAGCAAAGGAAACAATCAAGAAAGTAAAGAGACAACCCACAGAATGGAAGAAGATACTTGCAAAGTACCCATCTGACAAGGGATTAATAACTAGAATATATAAGGTGCTCCAACAACTCAATAGGAAGAAATCAAATAATGCAATTAAAAAAGGGGTAAAGGATCTGAATAGACATTTCTCAAAAGAAGACATACAAATGGTCAACAGGGATATGAAAAAATGCTTAACATCATTAGTCATCAGAGAAATGCAGATCGAAACTATAATGAGACACCAGCTTACTCCAGTTAAAATGACTTTTATCAAAAGACAGGCAATAATGAATGCTGGTGAGGTTGTGGAGAAAGGGGAACCCTTGTACACTGTTGGTAGGAATGTAAATTAGTGCAACCACTCTGGAGAACAGTATGAAGGTTCCTCAAAAAACTAAAAATAGAAATACCATATGACCAACCCAGCAATCCCACTTCTGGATTTATATCCAAAAGAAGGGAATTCAGTATATTGAAAAGATATCTATACTCCCATGTTTATTGCAGCACTATTTGTAGTAGCTAAGACTTGGAGTCAACCTAAGTGTCCATTAATGGATGGATGGATAAAGAAATTATGGTATATGATACACAATGGAATACTATATAGCCACAGAAAAGAATGAAATCCTGTTATTTGCAACAACATGGATGGAACTGGAGAACATTAGGTGAAATAAGCCAAGTACGGAAAGACAAATCTCTCATGTTCTCGCTTACACGTGGGGGCTAAATATTAAAAACAGTTGATCTCATGGAGACAGAAAGTAAAATGATGGTTACCAGAGACTGGGAAGGGTAGCAGGGAGGGGGACATAAAGTGGGGGCAGTTAATGGGTGCAGAAATATAGTTAGATAGAATGAACAATATCCGATAGCACAACAAAGTGACTATAATCAACAATAAATTAGTACACTTTAACTGAAAGAGTAGAATTGGAATGTTCCTAACACAAAGAACTGATAAATGCCTGAGGTGATGGATACCCTGATTATCTGATTTGATTAATTCACATTGTATGCCTGCATCAAAACATCACATGTACCCTATAAAGATATACAACTATTATGTACCCATAATAATTAAAAATAAAAAAAGCTTTATTAAGGTACCCAATAGGAGATTTACCCTCATGTCCTCACCTTATATGAGCCCAAATCCTATAGTAACTTACTGATGCCTTCTTACTGATATGAGGTACCTCATCCTTGCCTATGGTTTATGTTCTCACTTGTTGCAATAAGGCAATAAATAATGAGTCCAACTACACGTGTGTTCTTTGTGGGTTTTGCCTGGAAGGCATTGACATCATCATTATTGTTATTGTATGTAGGATGGAACACAGAGAAGGATGGCTAAGTGCCCGTCCCAGGAAACCAGGAGGTCCACTCCTGAGCCTAGCCTAGAATCTGTGCCATCTGACAGTCAGACTAATAGGTAATGGTTAAGGGTCTGGCCACTAGAGGCAGACTGCATGTGATAGAATGTACCACTTCAAAGTTGCACCTTTGAGATGAGTTTCTTTCTTTCTTTTTTTTTTCTTGTCTTTTTAAAATTTATTTTCGGCCTCTGTTGTGGAAAAGAGAGATGATTTTCTTAACCTCTCTCATCAGTTTTTTCATCTGTAAATCAGAGCTCACAGTACTACTTCCTTCACGAGGTTTTTATAAAGTCTAAGTGAGATAATCCATGGTAAGTGCTTAACTGCTTAGGTTAAGTGCATAGTAAGCTTTCGGCAAATGTGGCCACTGTAATTATTTCCGTCTGTTACTAGTCTGTTAATTTCCACAGTAGAGGAAATCATGGCCAAGTCAATGAAAAATTATGTGTTTTTACTCGTGTGTGTGCGTGTGTGTGTTTTAAGTTTCTTTATTTGTCTAATGTCTGAGGCTGATTTTATATATTTAATTGTAAGAACTATGGATGAAATAAAAATATACCTATAAAATTCAAGGGCATATTCTAAGAAGTTACAATCAGGGCAAAAGCAGTTTGTGAAAATAAATGCGTTGGCTGTAGGAATGGAGGTGTAAACAGACACACAATTTATAGTTGTTCCTATCCCTTCTCCTGTGTTCATGTCAGTAATATTTGAGCATTAATCTTGATACTGTGGCTGTGTTTCCTTCTGCTTTTGTCTTCTTGCATTTCCTGTTTGTCTTTGTCTCCTTCCCTGCTCCCTTGACCAGGGACTTATGTCTCAGAGCCTAGAGAGCCAAACGTTCTCCCCAATTATAATAGAATGGAGTGGCCCTGTGGTGACAGAGAATGCCCCTTGTGTAGACTAAGGCTCCTGGAAACCTCGTCCCTTAGGGATCTGGATGCTGGGTTGCACCCATACTAGCCTCAATATTCTCAGCTTTGCTTCCTCTCTGCTTTCTCAGCCTGGACCCTGAAGGGGTTGCCTGGAGGTACAGGTCAATTGTACACATGGTAGCTGGATGAACTTCTTTAGTTTGATAAAAAGGTAGAGCTCCAAGAATCAAGGTGTAATACAAAGGGAGGCTGTTAGGAGGCCTTTACAGGTGGTGTCTCTACTAGGAAGCTCATGGGTTGGCATTTACATAAATCAGAAAGAGGGAGGGAGGGAGGTGTTGGGGGAAGAGAAAAGAAAGTGCAAGGCTAAGAGACAGGTGTTAATGGCCCAAGGAGCTGTGGTAGAAGAGGAAAAGGAAGTAAGGAAAAGAGAAAGGCAGAGAAGGAGGAATGAGACCACAGTGAGGCAAGATGAGCAAGCTGCCGAGCAGTAAGTGGTGACAAGGAGCAGGGAAGGCAGTAGCTCAGAAACCAGGAGAGAGGCCAGATGGAAGGCAAGCGCCAGTGCACCCTGAGCTGTCAGCCTGGCACTTGGGATAGTATCCTGCCCCTCGTCCAGAAGCCTCCGGCTTGGACTGGGCATTCAGTGGCCACTGTTACATTCCAAAACAGTGACCAAGCCCAGCAGCCTTGTCTTCCTGCTGAGATAGGCTGCCTCTGCACAGTCCCCTTCCCTGTCCCGAATTCAGACCTGTTCTTCTTGCACCTGGGTTCTTACTGTATCACCTGGAAAGTCTCCTGGCTTCCCTCTTTGCTCCCTCTAGGCCATTCTGCACATTTAAATAATCTGAAAGGGGGTTGAGCTTTTACAATTCTGATACCCGGGTTGTACCCAAGGCCAATAAAATCAGAATGTTTATGGGTGGGGGCCAGGCATCAATATTTTTTAAAGATCCCCGGGTGATTTCAACGCCCAGCAAAGTTGGGGAGCTACTGATGCCTAAACCACCTTCCCAAAGCATCAATTTTATCCCACTCCCGTTGAAGTGAGCTGGGTGAGTCTCAGTTGCTGATGCACAGAGAACGGGGAAATTGAAAGGAAAGAGAAGTGTGTACACTTCTTTCCATGCCTTGGAATTTCTAGACTTTCATCCAGTGTCCCTGGATCTCTTTTCATGCAAACACTGTAAGAGCCATGGATGGAGAATAACATTTTTAAAGTATCTGTTAAGTGCTTAATTGTAAGAGGATCATATTCCTCCCCTGAATTCACCAAGCCGTTGCTCACAGAGTTGCTTTTCCAGCCTTGAAAGCCTTCAGACCTGCCTCTCATTTTTCTGCTTCTTCTAATCCTGTCATCTTACAGTGCTGTCATCTTTCTTCTTCTAAGAAGTTTGCTCTTACTACTTCAGACTCCCCTTGTCTGTGACATAAAAAGACTGGTTTGGTAGAGCAGGAAGAGGCTATGCAGTGTCTGAGGTGGAGGATTCGTACCCCAGATGAGTAATTGAGACTCTAAGTGCCATGACTTATGGATGGGAAAGAAGAGAAGGCAGGTAGGAATTCACGGATGTCTGGGGTACTTACATAGGTCGTCAGAGTCAAAAGTGACCCGTGGAAATTTTACTTTTCCAATAAATGTGACACATATTAAGAGTCCATAGGAAGAAGAGGAAGAGCAGTTTGTATTTCTATATCACATATGGATGGCAAGGCACATGCATTAATCCTCATCTGCCATACCATGGAAAGTATTCCCTCTATTTTGCAGCACAGCATTTGAAAGTTAAGATCACAGACTGAGTTCAAAATCTGACTCTGCATCTTACTAGCAACTTAACCTCTCAAAGGCTCAGTTTCCTAGGCATACAGTGGACTTGGGGTAAGGGTTAGCTGAAGTCATGCATATGGGACTCGGCAAGTTGCTTACACACTAGTATCAGCTATTACTACTTTGTACAAATGAAAGAGTTGGGGTTAAGGAGAATGCAGTGCTCATTTACATAGTTAATGGAGCTTAGATTTGGAAGCCGGGGTCTATACATAATTAGTGGCTGTTTAGGATATACTTAATTGCTATAAAATTCTTGGCTCCTCTTTTTTCAGATAGAGAAATGGACTTGGGCAGTCACTGGCCTGCCCCGTGGACCCTACGGCCAGTTTTCCTGAGCCAATGTGGCTCACATTGGGTGCCTGGCACTTACGAGGTACGGATGCTCCTGAGGCGGCCCTTGTGGAACGCAATGGTGATGTTGCGGCAGCAGCGGCTCTCGTAGTAGTAGCACTCGACATTGCTGCTGGCCGTGCAGCAGCACTTACAGTTGGGGTCGTTGGCCCAGGAGCAGCAGCACCAGTGGCAGTTGGGGCTCTCAGAGCAGGTGCAGTGGCAGAACTGGCAGTTCCGCTCATCCTTGTAAGGGCAGGGGAAGCAGGTGCAGTTCCGCTCGGAAGTGAAGATGAACTTGCAACACAGACAGGAGCATAACTGAGGACAACATCTCTGCCACGTGCAGCATGGAGAGCAGACACACATAGCAGTCTCCATGGGGCCTACATGATTGTCACCCGGTCCCTGGAATTCTCGAGCCCTCCTCTACCAGAATCCTGCTGTCAGTTCTCCAGTGGAGAGGTCCCTCCTCCCTTGGTGAGGCTGTCAACTTGGCGGTTGCAAGAGGTTGGCTGTTATGAGGCCTTCACAGGAAGCTTGTGGGCTGGATTTACATGTGTCAGCCTGAGGGCACTTGCTTATGTCACAATCCCTGCACCCCTACCCTGTCTCACTATGCTGGGTAGGTAGGAGGATGAGGCCTGGGGGTGGTGGCAGGTATGTTGATGGACACTCCGTGCTTCTACAGGACCAGCTCAAGAGAGTGGTGACGCAGTGAGCATACTGGAGGGTTAGCTGTCACTTGTCACCTTTAGAGTTATGGGGTAGATTTCAGAAGCTTTTTCTCCTTGTTTGGTGCTTTGCCTGAGATTTGGGCAAGCTGACTTCAGGATATGTCTTCACAGACTGAAAGGCCTGGGTACGATTAATTGGAAAAGTAGATTGACATGATTTTCTTCTCCTTGGACTTTATCTTGCCTTGACAAAGCTCTTTATTTGATGAATAAAGCACAGTGTTTACAAATAACAGCTATGCCACATTTAAAGAGATATCACCATTTGGAGAAAGAATTAAAGGAAAAGGAAAAAAAAATATAGGTTCACTTAGGCACTTCTTTCAGTAGTCATTGATTTTGTCACTGCTTGTTTTCATGAGGCTTCATGCCTAAGTCACTCTGAATATTTCTTGGCTTTTCTGCAGCTTCATGGGGTTTGGCCGAGGCTCAAGCTTTGTCTCCTTTCACCCACCCTACTCCCACTCCAGTATATCCTTTTTATTAAGAGACTAGAGATTTTTTTATTAAGAGACTGAAGATTCTCTGCATGAGAATCTTTAACTGCTCTGCTAGTATATACTCAGGATCTTTAGAAACAAGACACTGTATTTTAGGGAAGAGTTTCACTTTTCACTTTATGCAGCTTGCAAAGATTAAAAGAGCAGAAATTTCATGGTCATATCACACTATAGTATGAACACTGTCTTATTATTTTTCAAAAAAGAGCAGAAGTGAGAGCTGAATTCGGCTGCAAGAGTTTATTACATAATTTATTATCTCCCTCTATGATTATCACCTTTATAATAGGAAAGAACACTCACTGCATGCCAGGCACATATTGATTTTAGATTTCTACAAATGAAAATCCTAGGTCATAGGGTATGTACTTTACTTTTTAAAATACTACTAAATTGCTTACTAAGATAAATGTCCCAGTTTATACTGACACCAGAAATGAACAAGAGACACCTTTTCTACACATATTTTCCCAAACTCAATTTTGTCAATATTTCTCCCCAACTTCCAGGCATAGAGGTTTGAGTTTCATTCCGAGATTTATGGTGTATTTTCATTATTAGTCTCTGTAAGTTCCCCTCTTGTTTTTTCTTTTTAATTTTTATTAAGATGTAATTTACTTATTATTAAATTCACCATTTTTATTAATAAAGTGAACAATTCGGTGGTTTTCAGTATATCATAAAATTGTGCAACTATCACCATTATCTAATTCCAAAATATTTTCATCACCCCAAAAACATACCTGTTGGCAGTCACTCCCTCCCCCATTCTTCTTTACCTCCATCCCCCGTCCTTAGCAAACAATCTACATTCTGCATTTTTGGATTTGCTTATTCTCAACATTTTATATAAATGAAATCATGTATTATATGGCTTTGTGTCTGGCTTCTGTAACTTAGCATAATGTATTCTTTTATTTTCTTTTTAGAGACTGGTTCTCGCTCTGTTGTCCAGGTTGGAGTACAGTGGCATGATCATACATCACTGAAACTTCAAACTCCTCAGCCTCTGTAATAGCTGGGACTACAGGCATATGCCACCATGCCCAGCTAATTAAAGAAAATTTTTTTTTGTACACATAGGGTCTCACGATGTTGCCCAGGCTGGTCTTGAACTCTTGGTCTCAAGTGATACTCCCACCTCAGCCTCCCAAAGTGCATGAGCCACCACACTTGGCCAGTATAATGTTTTCCAGGTTCATCTATATTGTGGTGTTGTAGCATGTATTGGTATGATTTTCTATGGATACACCATATTTTGTTTATCCATTGTCACTTGATGGACATTTGGATTGTATCCACTTTTTAACTATTATAAATATCTTGCTGTGAGCATTTGTGTACCAGTTTTTGTATGAACATATGTTTCTAGTTCTCTTGGGTATATACCTAGGAGTGGAATTGCTAGGCCATATGGTAAGTCTATGTTTAACTTTTTAAGGAAATGCCAAACTGTTTTCCAAAGTGGCTGCACAATTTTACATTCCCACCAGCAATGTATGAGGATCACAATTTCTCCACATCCTTACCCAAACTTACTATTGTTCTATTGTTTTTTTTCTGATTATAGTCATCATAGTAGGTATAAAGTGGGATCTCATTTTGGTTTAAATTTGAATTTCCCTGATGGCTAATGATGTTGAGAATCTTTTCATGTTCTTATTGGCCATTTGTATATCTTCTCTGGAGAAATGTCCTATTTAAATCCTTTGCCTGTTTTTAAATTGAATTATTTGTCTTTTTTATTGTTGAGTTGTAAGAGCTCTTTTTATAATTGGGGTACTAGAGCCTTACCAGATACATGATTTGTTATTATTTTCCCCATTCTATGGGTTGTCTTTACATTTTTAATAGTGTCTTTTGGAGCACAAAAGTTTTTAATTTTGATAAAGTCAAATTTCTCTCTCTCTGTTTTTTTATTTTATTATTTTTTTATTTCAGCATATTAGGAGGTACAAATGTTTAGGTTGCATATATTGCCCTTGCCCCACCCAAGTCAGAGCTTCAAGCATGTCCATCCCCCAGACGGTGTGTACCGCATCCATTAGGTGTGTATATACCCGTCCCCTCCACCCGCTTCCATCTGCCCAACACCAGATGAATGTTATTACTATATGTGCACTTAAGTATTAGTCAGTTAATACCAATTTGATGGTGAATACATGTGGTGCTCATTTTCCCATTCTTACCTGTCCCCTCCACCCGCTTCCATCTGCCCAACACCAGATGAATGTTATTACTATATGTGCACTTAAGTATTAGTCAGTTAATACCAATTTGATGGTGAATACATGTGGTGCTCATTTTCCCATTCTTGTGGTACTATAAAAAAGACATTGGCACTAGAATGGTTATAGCAGCACAATTCACAATTGCAAAGATGTGGAAACAACCCAAGTGCCCATCAATACATGAGTGTATTAATAAAATGTGGTATATGTATACCATGGAGTTCTACTCAGCCACAAAAAACAATGGTGATATAGCACAGCTTGCATTAACCTGGATAGAGCTGCAGCCCATTCTACAAGTACTCTTAAATACAGCTTTCTGATGATTTTGGAGATCATACCATTGACCAAAAAAAGAAAACTTCTAGGACTCTAATTACAAAGCTGATTCATTCATAAAGATTGCTGACCCAACATCAAGCAGAATAAAAAATAATTACATGGGACTGAACTAATAGAGGACTGAATAACATTTTTATGACTTTTAGGTTCAAAACATTGCTGATTCATTTTGTTTTGTTTTCAAAAACTCAAGAAAACCATTGCTTTTCTTTTGAGCTATTTATAGCTTACAAAAAATTGGAGAAAGTGCGCTTTTGCAAACAAAAATGTAAAGGATTATTTTTCTCTCTACCTAATTTCTCTAGAATATGGAAATTATTTTTGAGTATTCTTAGTTAATGGAAATACAATTATTTGCATAAGTTCGATAAGAATCTGTTTTCTTTTGTAAGAGGACAAAATTGGAGACACTGGTTATTTTACCAAGGCTTTGATTGGAATGGCATATTTTCAGATATGACCAGCTTAATGGTTAACTAATGATTGGACAGATATTTTTTTAACCACTTGGAACTAATAAGTCTCCTAGTCTGAAACATTCAAGTTGGCTTTGCTCACATGTCTGGACTTAGCAGCATTCATTCAAAGACTGAGTTCAGCTAAGTCTATCATAGTCTCTTTAGTTTGGTGGTCTCAGGTAATCAAACTTCTTACACAGCAGCTCAGGCTCTCAGGGAGAATATTTTAAGCGATCTGTGTGACAGCTGCAAGGCATCTTACAACCTAATATTGATATCCCACACCATTTCTTCTGCATTCTATTGATCAAGCAGCCACTAAAGCCAGACCAGATTTAAGGGGAAAAATTAGACTTTATAGACTTTATTTCTCAATATAAGGAATAAGAAAGAATTTTCTACCATCTTTAATCTAGTACAGTAACCAGTAGAGAAAATTTCTTAAATTTGAGAAGATATGTCAAAAAAGGGAGACCATAAATAAAATAGAGCATATAGCTTTAATATAGTCTTTATATGTATCAAACAATGTAAACAGGCTTAACTCATCTATAAAAATAGACTTTAATCAAAGACAGATTAATTGTATAAAAATTATACGATTGCAGATCTAAACAATATAATGAATAATTGTGTAACCTAATAATAGATAATACACCATTTTTTCAAACATACATGGATTGTTTGTGAAAATTAGCTATATTTTAGCAAACAAAGAAAACCTCTATAAATTCCAAGGAGTAGAAATAGCATTTTATAGTCACAGTGAAAAAAAAACTAGAAATTAATACTGAAAAAACCCCAAAAGATCTTCCTAAAAAAAAGTAAACATTTAATATTCAATAATGTTTAGGTATAGGCAAAAATGCAAATGAAATCATAGAATTTTTAAAGGATAACATTAACAAAAGCATGACATAATCTATTTAATATAGCTAATGCAGTTTTCAAAGGAAACTTTATAGCATTAACTGTCTTTACCATTAAAAATTAAAAGTAAAAGTGAGTTAAAGGCCCAGTTCAAAAAGCTTATAAATGAACCACAAAGTAAACAGAATAATAGAAGGAAGAAATTAATAAAGATAAAAGCAGAAATTAATGAGTTAGAAAACAGAAAATAACAAATAGATAAATCCAAAAGCTCATTCTTTGAAAAAGAAACTAACCACATTGACACCCACATACCTAACAGAAAAAAATGGAGAAAGTACAAATACACAAAATTAAAAATGACAAAGAAGAACTAACCAAGGCAATAGAAATTTAAAAAAACTCACATAGGACTATTGTGCACAACTTTGTACATAAATTTTAAAACCTAAGTGAAATGCACACTTTCCCAGAAAAATGTTGATTATAATGCTTATATGGAAGAGCAAACAAGCAAGAATAGCCAGGAATACTCTGATGGAGATTATAACTGAAGAGGTCTAGTTATACTAAATATTAAAATGTATACTACCTCTATAATTAAAACAGTATTGGTATTGGTGGAGGAATAGACTGATCACCAGGAGAGAATAGAAAAATTCAAATACACCAAATTGCATATGGAAATTTAATATATAGTAAAGGTCCATTTAAAATCAGAGAAGGAAAAGATGTAGTGTTTAATGTGTGGGATTAGGAGGACTGGATATCCTTATGTAAACAAATAAAATTGGATCCATGTCTCATACCATACACCAGGATAAATTCTAAATGGATCAGAGATTTAAATGTGGTAAAAGATAAAATCATTAAAGTAATGGAATAAAATATTTGTTAATTGTTTTATAACCTGAGATTGGGGAAAACCTTCCTAATTATGACACAAAATACAAAAGCAAGAAAGGGAAAAAGTTTTTTAAAAAGATTGATAGTTACAAAAAATAAAAATCTTTTAAAGGACAGAACAAAAACAAAACAAAAAACCCCACAAAAATACAAACCCCACTAACAAAGTAGAAAGACAAACGAAAAATTGGAAAAAATTTGTAACCTATATAATAGGCAAAGGTTTGATAACCTCAACATCCAGAGAGTTTCTAAAAATATTAAATGGAAAAAGTCAAGACTCCTAAGAAAAATGAGCTCACACTATTGACAGTTTACAGAAAAAATGTAAGTAGCCCATAACCATACGTAAATTTGCTCATCTTTGCTCATAAGAGAAATGTAAAATAAAACTACACTGAGATACCATTTTTCACTCATCAGATTACCAAAATTGAAAAAAAAATTTAAAAACATATTCTGTTGGCAAAGCCCTAGGGGAACAGGAGTTCTCATACATTACATGAGAATGCTGAATGACACAAACCCTATGGAGGGGAATGTGACATAACTTTCAAAATTACATTCACCTGTTGACTCAACAATACTGTTTCTAAGAATCTCTTCTAGAGATACGCTTACAAAAATACAAACAGATTCATTTACTGGACTATTCATTATGGCACTATTCGTAATAGCACCAAACCAGAGACAATCTAACTATGCCTCAGTAGGAACCGATCAAATAAACCAAGGTATACCACACAGTGGTGACTAATGCAGCTATTACGATAATGAGAAAGACCCCATCTACTGGTCCAAACTGACTTTTAGGATATATTATTGAGCAAAAAAGGCAAGGTGTTGAAGTGTGCATATAATATGCTATTAATACCATTCAGCTCAGGGAAAGTCTTGAGTCTTTGGTTTATATTTTCATACAATACGGAAAGATAAACTGAAAGCTAAGGTTTATGAGTGAGGGCAGGAATGGGGTGGAAGAGACTATAAATCTCAATTTATAGAATTGATTCTAAAACTAATTAAACATTTTGCCTAGTTATAAAACAAAAGTGAACAAAAAAAGCAGTCCTAAAAATTAAAGGAAAGTGAAACAAATGAACCTAACTCTAAATTGAATTGGAGCCATACCCATGCAAAGGGGAATTATTTCAAGTTAGTTTAAAACACAGTAATTTGTACATCTCCAGTGGGGTTTATCCCTGAAAACAAACAAAACAAAGAGAAATCTTAAATTCTATTAGTACTCACGTTGTTAGTGGTAGTGTTGGTGTTATTATTCCAAAAGTGTTGTGCATGTTGTACAACAAAAGAAATGAGGAGTTACGCTGGTGTCAATGAGAATCAGAATTTTTGGCACGGAAGAAAGGACACACAGATGGATTGACTGCTACGGTCAAGAAAACCGTGTAGTCCGGAATTTGAATTGGAAATATCAATATCAATATCAACTCATGCTGTATTTTATCTGAAAAAATGTATTCCTAACTCTGGCCACAGACAAGGCCTGAGAGACCATGATTTACCGTGTAGAAATGGGCACCCTTGTCTCCCAGATTGTGATCTCTGAATATTGCTAAAAGGAACTAGGAATCTTTGGAGAAATGAGTGATCCCATATCTGGGCAGAAAATGTAAGATAAACGTGGATTTAGCTTTATGTTTTACAACACTCAACAGGTCCCTTCTGGCACCAATTTACTTAGCTTTGCTAGAGGATATGGGACAGGAAAAGTAGCATGTCGGCAGGGCGGGGTCAGGTGTGACAGCTCAGGTGTGAAGGGGCGAGACCCGGTGAGTGGGTGCAGTGATGCTGCGGCATGCTGCCCCCGTGGCTTGGTAGGACTGAGGCACTCATGCCTCCAGTCGCCTGGTGTGTTGGCTGCTCACAGTTCACAGCCGAATCTTTCCCTGGGAATTACTTTCAGAGCAGGGCCTTGCCTTGCCCAAGATTATTCTCCTATTCAGGGAGCAACCCTGCCTAGATTGGGACAATTTTAAGGGCCATCCCCAGCTACCAAAGAGGTCTTGTTGGATTGGCCGAGGTTTATAATTGCAACTATATCATAGTTTAGCTTTTTCCTTTGCCCAGTCTTGTTTGCCACAGTCTCCCAAAGCACTGCCCAATAAACTTCCGATGTGCAAATATTTATTTCACAGTCTGTTCTTGTGGAAGCTGGCCCAAGAGAAAGGGTGTGGGAGCCATCTGGCTTATAAGCCTCATTTCCCATATGAGCTAATATCTTTTCTTTCATCCCACAGGAATAGTTTCCCATGGTCCTAGCAAGGGACATGCCCAGTTACAAGAACACACTGCGTTCAGAGAAGCTCAAACTATGGGTTCCCACTAGGTGTTTTTAGTTCATTCCCAGTCTTCCCAGACCAGGAGTAGTTAATAATTAGAAGTCATTTTTACCATAGCAATGTTGCCTGGTAACATAGCTGACATTCCACCTTTACTAGGTTTCCAAGGAAACAGAAAGTTAACTCAAGGTCATTTTTCCATAGAGAAAGAGAATGAGTTTTATTAACCATTTTTTTCACATTTAAAAATCCGTGAGCTCATAAAGGTAACTGAAACAAAACAAAGATCCCAACATCTTTCATTTAGAGGATACTAGAAAACTAACCCATTATTTTTAAACCTAGTAAATAAAGAGAAAGAATAATTTACCTATGCTTTTTTATATAAACTGTACCTCAGGATAATAAATGAGTTGATAAAAGAAATTTTCTCTTCCTTGAATTATCTCAGCTAACAAATGAAGGACAAAATTAAGATATCACCCTTTTGTAGCTTCTATTGAAAAGATGAAGCTAGTCGATGATCATCAGTGACTGCCAAGAGCACCAAAGGGGGACAACAGACATTGTGTGCTCTGAGGGACGTGCACAACACTGCCTATAAAGTATTCTTGCAGAAAATTCTAGCCGGGATCTGATCAAGCTTCTAGATCTAAGTACCAATTGTTAGGGACAGAGGAATAAGTTAAATGATATTGTGGTGATAATAATTTTCAAAATCTGGATTGTGGAAATCTTTATAGAACAAATGACCTGGTTTGTTCAACAAAGCTATTGACAGTGGGGAGGCGGAGGTGGGGGGAGAGAGAGAGAGAGAGAGAGAGAGAGAGAGAGAGAGAGAGAGAGAGAGAAAGGGAAGGGAAGGGAAGGGAAGGGAAGGGAAGGGAAGAGGAGAGGGAGG